>JAGXCT010036541.1:122083-175165 GCA_022495035.1 Philopotamus ludificatus | reverse complement strand
TATTACTAAAAATCCTGAAAATCACGCTAGGGCTTATTTTCGGAAAAAGACGGTATCATGATAAATATTTTTATTCATAGAATAATCCCTTTGTTAGCATTTCAGTCAGGTATTGATGAAGAATTTATCATTCTTGACTGGAATTGCTTCGGGTTATTTTTCCATTGTAAATAGACCCTCTTCATCTATCATCTATTATTATTATCTGATCTGTTAATTCAGTTTAGTAAATAAAATAGTTTTACGGTTATTGGGATCGATTTTCAAAATAAAAACTACAATTAAAAAAATATATTTATTAAAAAAATGCAATTAATTTTACATATTACAATATAATGGTTGTTTAATATACATATTTACATATATTACAAGCATAACATTATATTTAAAACTTGTTAACTTATCAAATTAATATAAATTTTCATTATAAATGTTTTATTTCACTATATGGCTACTTTAGATTAAAGACATTTCATACATAGAAATAAAAAAAAAAAATTATAAGACATGAAAAAACAGTAGACATCATTTTAAATAGAGGAACCGATTAATTATTATTTGGCATAGCATAATAGTAAATATTGTCAAATGACATTTTATTAAAATGAGTTAGTAGAAATATTAAATATAAAACATTTTATTAATATCAAGTGTAAGTATTTAGATTAGTAAGTATTAATTCTAATTATATTTAAATTACAAAAATGACAATAATAATTGACTATCTAATAAATATTATATGATAAAACATCACAAAACACATTATGTACAATTAATTAATTTCAATTTACCATAGATTTTGGCATTCATTTTAATATGAATTCATATAAACTAGTATTGTCTCACTAGATTATGAATATTTCATAGTTTTAATAATTACAATCGGACCTATTAATCCCATGTCTGTTATTGATTATGCATATCTTCATTAATTAATATATAGCGAGTATTAGTAAAATAAATAATCGGTATAACTGACACTGCGATAATAGTAAGAGAAAAAAGTGGCGCATATATAAGCCATGCTAGAGAAATAATAAACAATGTAATACAGGTTGACAAGACAAAATTAGTAAACATTCTTCCTCTATCTTTAACTCTGGGAGAAACCCACGGACTACTCAAGAGTAATGTGAACCAATCTGGATGAAGACTCATGGCCGCTGCGAACATTTGAAACCATCCGACAGATCGATAGCGCCAAGTTACCATACCAGCATCACGAAATTCAAGATCAAGCATTTCCTTTGCTGTATGAATTCCTTTTCTTAATAATACCAAAGGTTCCGTAGAATATTCACCGATATATGGCTGTATTATTGATTGATCTAGAACGCCGATTACGGTATATTCGTCATTATTTCGTCCAGCATAAGAAAAAATAATCCGCAAATCGCCAACTTCGTGCACCAGAGGATCCGCACCATGGTAGTAAGCACCAGAGTGAAGTTTTATATCATGTCTATCCGGGCGTTCATCTGATGTTATATCATAATAGTCATTAAATTTCCTTTTAATATCGTTGCATAAAAATAATTTGCCAATTTTCACATTATCGGCAATAAATGTTTGGCCAGATATAGGCATATCTTTGGGATTATGATGACCAGGAGACATGTAAAATAAATTGGAATCTACCAAATAGTCTCTCCATTCGGTAAAATAATTATAACTATTGACATCAGCCTCAGAATTCAAATTATTTCCGTAGTTTTCAGCATCGCGAACCTCTTCTATCCATTGATACATTTGAACTCGTTTCTTCAATTTTACTGATAATACTTGAATATTGTAATCTGGCTCTGTTAGGGGTTCTACAACATCTATTGGGCCAGTCATATGTATCAGTTTACCTTCATATTCCATATCAACTTTAGGTGAAAAAGGATTGACTGAAATTAAATGCCTTGTAGCTTCTTTTAGGGCTTGAGAAGATAATATAGCTTGACTTTCATTCCAAAAAAGTAGATAAGTTACTGCACAAAAGAGTATGCCACTGAATATGGTCGTAAGCCATGTGGCTTTGAACTGTTCATACACAGTGTTTGCCATTGTGCTATAAAATGTGCGAAACAATTACATTACTACAAATATAAATGATTTATTTGTATGTAATGCTAAAATACGCTTAGCACCGTTTGGCACTATTATGACATCCCGGATTTGACATGAAAAGTGCTGCCAGATGTAAAAACGGTAAACAGTGTGCCCAATATAACGATTAGGGATTACGATATGCAAGTATCTGACGGCACCGAGAGCAAACGTTATTTTAACACGCTAACTTGGTGATATAACTTATATATAAAAATCTAAAAACACCATTTTATATCATCTTTATTGCTATTCATTAATTCAATTTTCTTTAGAGGGTGTAGTTTAATTTTATTTTTCCAATAAAATTAAAGAAATTTTTCAAAGCTTTTGTACTTGCTTATTGTTATATAGATTTCGATAGAGATTTAAAAATCGACTTCTATCTGTATAGAATTCAATTTTGACATTTGCATAACCTCACTCTATGAGGTACGTTGCTGACATAGTTTGACGTATGATTCATTTCCTTTATAATCAATCTACATTAAAAAAATATATGTAAAATAGAACGAAGTTATTTTTTTATTTTATTAAGGTATTTTGAAATATGTTAAAAAAAATATATTATTCGAATTTATTTTTTTAATAATCCAGGGGTATATTTAAAGTGCGCAGTTGTTTAATCATATATTCAAATATATATTTATTGGGTAAAGTATCCACACTATTATTAGCCGGCTAAATCTAGACCAGGCCGTAATTTTATTTTTTAAGACCAACCAAATTATGAATAGCCAGTTGTCAGTGATGGAATAGATGGCTGTAGTGTTTTTTTTCTAATTTAATTTATTGCCATCTTCATTTTTATAATTTAAAAAAGTCGACATTGGATAATATATAATGTACCACATTTTTTCTATTGTCAATTATTGTTTAATTTGATGAAATTGTGCAATGGCATACACGGCCCAAAACCTGGAGCATGCGGTATCGGTATTTTATTCGAGCGAACATAGTGAAAGAGCTGAAGCTCACAAATGGCTAACGGAAGCTCAGAGATGCCCCGAGGCTTGGAGTTTCGTTTGGGATCTCTTAAATTCTCAAAAGGTTAGTTTTTGCTAAATCAAACTTTTTAACCTAATAATTTTAAATTAAAATAAATTTTGATTTATAATAATGTGTGAAAATATTTTATTAGTTATTGTCAATTTTAAATGATGGTAAAAAATATAATATTATTTTTTTAATTAATTTAATTTATATAATTGATAATTATATTGTGATTATCTTGACTTAATCTAAATATTTTATTTTCTAGAGTACCGAAGTGCAATTTTTTGCTGCCACCACCCTGCATATTAAACTACAAAAATGTTGGGCCGAAGTGCCCAGTAGTAATTATGAAGAACTTAAAAATAGAATTATGCAAGCAATTAGTATGTCATTTCATGGGCCAAAAATAGTGCTAAATAGATTATGCATCAGTGTAATTTTTCAATAATTATTCATATAATAAATAGTTGATATATAATTATAATCATTTAAATTGTATTTTTAGTTGGCAGCTTTTATTTTACAGCAAGGTGGTCGTGGACTTTTAGAAACTGTCCAACAACTTTCTAACAGCCAGAGCATACTTCTCCTAATAGAAGTTCTATCTTTAATACCTGAAGAGGTAATATATTTATAATCTTATGAAGTATATGTCAATTATTATAATATTAATATTAAAATATGTTGTAATATTGAAAGTTTAACAATATGACCATGGCATCAAGTGATAGAGCAATTGTACGAGCAAACCTTCAAAGTTTAACCGACCAAATACTAGAATTAATAATGAAACATCTACAAATTAACGGAGAAAAGTATTTTTTTTTTTTCATTTTCAGATTTATCATTATCTTTTTTAATGATTCAATTGCTTATTAAATATTTGTATCATGTTTTAGTGAGGAATTCACAGATTCGTATTGGCTTTACCAAGTGAGCATATGGCAAGCAGCATGTCAATGCGGAGCAGCATGGATTCAATTAGGTGGAGTAACTCCTCACGAGTGTATACCCGTTGTAACTGCAGGATTACAAATATTACACATCATTTACAGGTAGAGAATAAAACGGAATAATTTTATTAATTATTATACATCAATTAATGTCTTCGTTTATAGAGGGAGACATCCTCCCGTTGACGGAAGGAGAGGAGAATTGTGTCAAGCTGAATTAGAAACGTGTGAAGCTGCTTTGAGTGCGGCTACGGCGTCTCTCACTCAGCCTGACGCTTGTAGACATCCCACATCTTGTTGCCATCTTTTACGATTACTCATCGATGCTAGTGAACCTATTTTACAAATTGAAGACGTTATACACACCATTAATGAAGTAAGCACTTTACATCTTGATACTTTAGATGCAGAAAGCCGATATATCGGCTTGTAAATTTTGCGTTTTAACACATTGTCTACTGGGCGAATCGCGGTCAAATGTGAGCTGAGGCGGGGTCCATTCACCAAAATATGTTAAAACATAATTTTTTACAAAAAAAATCATAGCTCTTTTATCAATCAAGATATTGAGCAAAAAATTTAACTACTTTAACATTTACCGGATAGCTAATGCAAAAAAATAATTTATATCTTATAGCAGGGGTGACCAAACTTTTTGGAAATTAAAAAGTTTGGCCGAAGTGAATTTTTTTTAAAACATGGTTAGAACATGGTCTTTTCAATGTTGAATTTTAAATATTATATAGAAGACTTGTGTGTGAAATTGCAAGGTCGAACGATTTGGATACCATACCTAATTATTTTGAGCAATGTGAAGTTATCGGGTTTGAAAACTTGGATTCATACCAGTGCTTTATATTTTTTTTCCCCCAAAAACTCATTTACACTTGTTGCGTTGGAAACCAACCGATATGGTAAAGAAAAACTGGCAGGAATAACTTTATCTTTAAGATCTCGATTTATGAAATGGAGCGATATTGTTGTAGCATCAGAAATCGGCATGGGACTGATCCACAAGCCTGGGCAAGCGGATTATTACCAAGACTCATATTTGCCGACTGTTAAGAATTACTCTCATTGTATAGGGGGGTTTACTGTACATTTCTTACTTATTAAATTAAAAGTTTTTTTAATTTTTTTATCCACTTTTCTTTTATATAATGAAAGATATTGATGGATATACGTGTAGTGACATATTAGAAGTAATTAATTGCAATAAATATTATTATTAATATTTATATGTATATTTTTAGGATCTTGTAATAGCACTTTACAGTTCGCTGGTTACGGCCGCTGAATTCCACGGCCGTTGGATTGCATTATCCCTCACCGAAGAAGAATTTTGTAATAATCCGACTGCTAGTACAGATAACGAACAATTGCAAAATAAGCGTGAAGCCTTGCGCTGTGCTAAAGATATATTGAGGCTTATGCTTTGTTGCTCTGGTGCTCCCGGAACATATCCCACGCAAGAAAGTCATTCAAAGCTTTCATTCAGTTTCTGGTTTACCCTGCAGGTAATATAAGAAAAAAAATAATTTATGTCTTCACTATATATTTCTTTTTATTGAATTATATAATTATTTTATTTATTTCAGGACGAAGGTCTTTGCGATTCGGGAAATACTGCAATCGTAAAACAAGGATTGCGTATATGGTATGAACAGCTGGTGGCAGTACTCTTGCGAAAATCTACATATCCGTCTCCTCCTTTTGAATTTAACGCCGAGGACGACGAGCTGATGAGATGTTATCGTCAAGATATTTCTGATACACTGGTTAGTTTTTATATATTTTTATTCGATATATTTTTAATAGTATATATATAATTATATTTCTATTATCACAACAGGCTTATTGTCATACCGTTCTGGGTAACGCACTTGTCGTTCAGTTAGAAAATTTAATGATTAATCTTGTTGATAACTGTTTGGTCGATGGAGGTTGTGCCTTAGAAGCTGTACTGAATGCGTTCTTAGCATTGGCTGAATTTGTTCATCCATCAGCCGCGCCGTCACTATTTGCTCTGATGAAAGTTTTAATAGAATTACCCTACGATAAATTGCATCAGCAAGTGATGACTACAACGCTCAGCTGCTTTGGTAAATGTTTATCACTTGTAATATGTCCAAATGAGCGTCGCTTTTTATAATACTTTTTTTTTATTTAATTTCAGTTTCATATGCAGAATGGTTAGGAACTGTAGAAAATCCAGTCGTTGAAGAAATAATTGGAAAAGCGTTAAATATAACGTGGATAGGTGTCGAAAATAAAGATCTTACGTCACTCGCAGTTTTGGCATTGAAAGCCTTTTGTCAAGAATGCACTAAATATCTTAAACCGCATGCGCATCACTTATTACAAGCAATACAGGTAACCAAATAATTTAAATAAATACAGCAGAACCTATTCCGACTATTATTTTTTACAGTATTTAATTTTTTTATTATTCAACAGGCCGGACAGGGAAAGTGGGCACCGTTATTTACATCAATTTTACTGACTGCAGCAGGTTGTACTGCTGCCACACTTCCGTATGTCGAAGCCGCCCCATATTTAAATAATTTGGTTACGCCACTCGTTGCCAAGTTACAAACTACGAATAAAACTGCGGTATATTTTTATTATTTTTATAATTATATAGAATCAACTGGAATCAATATAATTTAACGTGATGTTGTATATTTCCAGTTGAGCTTCAAAAAGATTGTGCAGTGTTCAATAGCCCTTCAACAGGCTACCTCGTTATTGACATCTTTATTAGATACTGAATTAAAACATGCTCATATACCACTTTCGTTACTCATACCAACGTTTAAGCATGTCGTCCGACATCACAAACTTATAGAAGTTAGTATTTACGTTAGGGGTACCGGAAAAGAAGTTTGTTTTTTAAAAGAAATATTTCTATGCGAGGTCTGTTAATTTTTGCTGTATGCTGACGAGCATTCTCATTCTGCAAAAACCCTTGTCTTCGTTACACCGAGAGATAATTGTTTTTTTTTTATTTCTGCCGCTAGACGATCCAATTGTTCACATTAAAGTTTCCCATTTACGGTTTGACCAGGTGTCACATACAAATACGGTTCTGTTTGGATATTTCAGCTAATTATTATTTTTTTATTAGGAGAAGTGTGTGTGGGGCAGTTTCCTGATTGCCCCTAAGGAAGAGCAACCCCTGCTTGCGAATATTCAAATAATCCCCTAGTTGACCACAATTCTTTTTAGTGGTTTTTTCGTTAAAAAATCGAAATACATAAAATTTTGAATAAACTCTTCACTTAAAAAGGAGGGGTAGTTAAATCGAAAAAAAATACCTTTTTTTCTGGTACCCACCCTTATTATATAAATGGTATTATTTTCTTAAACTACAATGTGATTATTTTATATTACAGCCATTGTTTAGGTTAATTAAGCTTGTAATTACAAGGCTACAAGGTGAAAGTTTGCCATTTCTCCCGGATTTGATACATATTACCAATATTAGCTTAGATATATATCCGCATCCATCGAATGTTGAAGTATGCAAAATGGTAAATGCACATCACTCGATATTTTATCATAATATGTTACCATGGGTTTATATTAATTAATTTGTTTTTCAGATTACTATTATGTTCCCCGATGTGGGTAGTGAAACGTTGATATTTATGGTTAATTCGGTTTTACGAGCGTGTAGCGAGACCGTCATGCAAAAACAATCGCTCTCTACGCATGCGCCTCTTTTAGACTCATTTTTTTCAGTGTTGAGTGTCATATTAAACAAAAAACCGGCAATGATGTTGTGTTTAGATAGTCAGATGCAAAATATTATTCAACTCGGTATGTCGGAATAAAAACGGTATATTATTTTTTAATTATTTGTATTATTTATTTCTTTTAACAATGTTCTAGGATTTATGACGTTGGAACTGCCTGAACAAGGACCCTCAAAATCAGCGTGTAATTATTTCGGAAATATGTCTCGAGTGCGTCCAATGGAATTATTAAATTACGGTCCTGCATTAATTCAACGAATAGTTCATTGTATAGGTATGAATTTTTTATTTCGAGTGCTATATAATTCCGATAATTTATTATTATTTTAATTATTTATAGGTGGATTAATACCGCGCAATCACATAGATCCGTTCTCAGATTTATTATGGAAATTAGGACGTGCTCAATGGACATCGGCACCGGTTAACGAAAATGTTCCCGTGCAAGGCCCTACTCATCTTACTACTTGGCTAAGAGATGCTCTCCAGCAATCAGGATTTCCATCAGATTTAGCAACTCCACAAGTTAAAGATAAATTTGTTAAAGCTGTTGTCAAGTGAGAAAAATATTAATATAAATTAAATTATAGTTTGTATCGATCACAACAAAATTACGATATTTTTTTTAAATATTTTAGGAACTTTAGTCATAAAAGAAGAATTATGGAAGCAGTCAGGGAATTTTCACTCTCTTGTAGAGGTTTGCTCGGTGAATATGGAGATATAACTCAACCCATAGATACGTTTTAAAGAGTATTATTACTGTTATTAAATAATATCTTATTTTACTGTTTTATTTTTATCTGATTTTAATAAAATTGTAACTCGTTATTAATATACACATATAATATGGTAGTTTTAATATGTACATTAATCGTTTTTGGCAAGTTTACCCTTTTATTAATCAAATGCTACCCTGAAATACTATATGTATATAATTTCTTTAAGAGAATTTAATTACAAATTATTATTACACAATTATCATGTTTTTTTTCCTTAAAAATATAGTAGTAGAATTCTGTGATATGAATTAAATTCTCTAAATCGATTTTGTTTAATTATAAATTGAGTGGAGGTTGAACTTTTAATTTATTATTGTAGATATGTATTTTATTGCAGGCTTTTATTATTAACAATATATTTTAATAAACAGGGTCTATTAGCTAAGTATATTACTGTCGAACTATTAAGATACGTAGAAATTTTAAAGTACGACTACATTAAAATCATGTTATCAGTCATGTTTTGCGCAAAAATATATTATCACATTTACGAAATCTTCAATATAAAGATTTGTTTTACTGTTATTTAGTAGATCTACTTATTGAAATTAATAAAAAAAGTTTTTTAGCTACTAAACGTACGATCTTTAAAGATCACTCGGTAGATTTTATGATTTCGATAGAACCATATAACCCATAATAGACCAAAAAATGGAGTTGCTGTCTTGTACTTTTGTTTGTTATAATACATTATCATATATTCATTACTTACATATACAAGCATATAACAAAGCACCAATATTTTGAATCATATTCTCGTGTATTATAAATTAGATGTATGTATTTATTAAAAACTTAAATAATGTATGTAGTTAACTGAATTCAAAAATAGACGGAAATTAATCATGTTGTATATGTAACCATTTAAAAAATATTTTTGTATTTCTACCACCTTAAAAAAATTAAATTATTATTTTGTTGACAAAATTGTTACATTTGTTTAAAAGTGCTGTATTTTTCATATCAATAAAAAAATACTATAATTTTTTTGTATTTTATTTATATGCATTCTTTTAAATTAAATAATGACGACTGTTAGAAAACAACACTTGTAATCAACGACATGTAAGTACATATAATGACACGTGAGTACATGCTTGAAAATGACTCGTAACTGTGCACATATATTGGCGAATACATAATTTTTCTTTGATAAATTAATAAGAGGAAAATATAATATATTTTAATATTGTCTTATTTATGTTAGTACTATATGCCATAAAATAAGAAATGGGTAACGATGTACATACATTTTTTTAGAGGATTAAACGGAAAGAAAATGGTTCATTTTAATCATTATTCAAATGTATTTATGTGTAGTACCATAAGCTATTTTAATTATGCGGTCCCGTTTATTTTGGACACATGCATATTGGCGCAAAGTTAGAACTGCGATACAAATGTATTTTTGTACAGTGCTGCCACCTGCGTAGGCCCGGGCCAGCAAGCGATGGCAACACCGCTCGCTTATTGATTTTCAGTTTGACAAGTGTCGGCTGACTGGTGGTCGCTACGATGGCGGAGCTGCGGCAGCGCGCGCCCCCTGAGCGCGCTGAGGCCGCCGAGTCCGACCACGTGCGTCACAATACGTTTCCAACACGATTCCATCAGAATCTATTATTTTTCTACAGCTAATTGTGTATTTATGTAGATTTTTAACTAATCCAAAACACTATGGTCACTTCTTAACGATGGCCATACAAACGATATGCGAGTAATTATGACTTGCGAGATATCCATACATAATTTTACCATAATGAACTACAGCATCTCACCAAAAATTAACATTAATAATTCATAATTTTTTTTTCCAATTTTTTTTTGTAACACCTTTATCTTGCCAGTTCAGTTACTTGCGCATGATTGTAAACACACTTTATTTCATCTTATACGAATGATTAATTTTGATATTTTGACCTTCAGATTTAATATAGATTGAATTAATTTTCAAGTATTGTAAATTTTTTATTTATAGATTGTTGTACATTTTATTTATAACTCTACATTTAAATATATCAATGAAAATATTTAAAAATCTGTATACATAGGTTAGTTGAAGATACCATAATATTGATAAGATTTAAATTAGCCGATCGTTATGTTGGAGTATTATTTATGTTGCTGATTACAATTCACCTATCGTATTAGGTGATATAATGTTAGTATTTTAACGAAAACAAATTTAAGGTCAATAGCAATATCTCATTGTAATTTTTAATACTAATATATTTAAATATATATGGCATATCGTACGATTGAAAAATATGATTTTGATATAAAAATGATATTATAATTTTTTGCACAAGGTTCCGGATTTTAATTCTATATATACAATTAGGATTAATAAATTTTGCATTACATAAACCTGTGGTGAAGTGACCTACTTTTATCTATATAGGGCAAATAAATATATTCTTTGTTATATTTATATATGAATTACAATATTGTTATAATCTAATATGTTTTATTATATTTAGAACATCTATTTTGATCTGTTTATCAGATAATCATCTTCACGGATATCGTGCATAAATATAATATTCTGTAAACAGTTTGGAATATTATGAACGGTCTTTAATGTCTAAAAATATACGGAATATCTGATTTGAATACAATTCGCTTTATGACATCAGTTGAAACGTTCTTGAATTATTTTTATCAATGTTACCCAAACATTTTTTTTTAATATATACAGATAGATTCTGAAGAAGAGAAAATTCCCGAGGAAAAATATGTCGAAGAACTATCCAAAACTCTATCTCAAGGAACAGACAAAACATCGGATGCATTAGATGCAGCGTTAGCTGGTCTTTCAGCAAGGTTCGTGCTCGTTCATACTTGTTATTTTTTCTAATCCAGTGATATAACTATTCTCTCTCATTTCCTCACACATTATGTTTAGTAAAAAGTTGTTACTAATAATTCATGCAACTTCTTGCTTTCAACAAACCAGTTTTTGTAGCTCAAGGTGAACTTAGTATATGGAACTTCATTAAATGTTGTATATATATGCTATTTTTAAAATTTTCAATTTATTAATAAAGTATACCATCAATATTAATTCCAAATAATTGATTATTTAGATGGAGAAATTGGGTAATTCGCGGTATTTTTACCTGGCTGATGATTGGAGGTTTTTGTCTACTTATCTACGGCGGACCTTTGGCCCTTATGATTATGGTAAGTAGATAATGTTTCATGTGTAATAGATAAATTGTCTCTAGTTCTTTAAGGATGCACAACAAAATTCTACATTAATCAAAAAAAAAAAATTTGCATTTTAAAGTTTTTCTTGCTTAAATGCTTCTAAAAAATTTGAATTCCGTCGTATCTTTCAATATATTATTTATGTTAATTTTACATAAATTTATAACATGAATCGCATAAGGTCACCAGTTTTACTATTGTTCGCCGGTTTCTATAACCAATGCGTAATCCAAACTCTCACGAATAAATTAATGCAATGCCATTATATAAAATACTCATTCCCGATACTAAAAATTTTGTTATAACTAATGCACACTTTTTTTTTCGTAATATTTACGATGGGTTTAAAAGATTTAAATCGTAAATACAGTTATAATGAGATCAAGGGGTTAAATAATAAACCTCTATATAAAAACTTCTTATCTTGTCTATTTTTATCTAGAAGTTATAAATCATGTGTAACATAAGAACGTGTATTACAATTTAATCTAAACAAATATATTTTTCTAATCAATACTAAATTCGAATGCTTTTTTAATTTTTCGGATAATATAATAATAATATCTAATACATTCAAACATTAGTAATTTTTTAAATATCGTATTGTAATGTGATTCCTCTCAAAGAAGACTAAAGTCAAGCTCTACATGATCGTCATCATGCCCGTCCTAACATACGGATCTGATTGTTGGGCTTTGACAAATCAAGATAAGCGACATTGTATTCAGGCGTATGCGAAGCAACAAGGAGCTGTACCGACTATACGAGGAAATACCGGCCAGACTCCGATGGGCCGATCACATGTCAATAGTGCCCTATTTTTAAGATGTAGTATTGCAAATACTTTGAGAAGCAAGATCCTTCTAAACACATATTCGGGTTAATAGTTGTCATAAATCCGAATATAATATCACAGGCGGATTGGCCATCACATGTTATAGACAAACCAAACTGATTTTCTAGGTTTTCGCCGTCGTTATATATATAAATATTAATATATTTCGTCAATTCCATCCATGATAAGATTATTTTACTTATAACTTAGCCCTATAAGGCATTGTAGAAGAGTGAATCAATTTCTTTTCATGCCATGTATGATGACATTTACATGTCTTGTTGATATCTTATGGTTTTGGTGGCTATTAAACAGCTCCTCCTCTAAGAGGCGCTAGTATGTATATTATTAAATACACATTAGAAAGGTTAATGAGAGATTCGCGTGGAGACTTCCAGCACATCTTTAGCAAATCGGTGCTGCTTCTTGCCTACGCGGATGACATTGACATTGTGGCCAGATTTCGGGTGGCTCTCAAGGATGTATGTCAGCAAATAATGGAAGCGGCAATGGGCATGGTACTGAGGATCAATGAGACCAAAACAAAATACAAGTCCATGTCCCAAAGACGAGTCCTTGAACCCCTAACTGTTGACAGTACAGCTTCTAGAGAATTATGCTGGCAAACAGGTGCTACTTTGGACTTCAAAAGCATCTACGGTCGATATTCCTCTCAAAGAAGATCAAAGTTAAACCCTCATCACACCCGTTCTAACATAAGAGTTTGAATGTTGGGCTCTGACAAAGCAAGATGAGCGACAACTGGATATCCTGGAGTGGAGAATTCTGAGACAGGTATTTGGAGCTGTATTTGACAATGGAGAATGGAGTCTCCGACACATATATCAGTCACAGCTATCATCAGACTGACCAGACTCTGGTAGGCCGATTGCCTGTCGAGAATGTGTGACAGTCAACCACCGAAAAGGGCTATGGTAAACAAGCCTTTCTGTCCCTGGAGAAAAGGAACACTATGGCTGAGGTGTTTGGACTTTGTACAATGGGATGCTAAATTATTGAGACTGACTGAAAGATGAAAGCGACGTAGCAGCAGATCGGATGAGATGGAAAATGCACGTGATGCTGTGAAACACCATGAGTGACGATAAATTCTTGGTCCTTGCGTAGAAATTGTAAAACTGCTCCTTTTTTTTCATATGAAATCTTAAGTTTTTTTCAATAGTTCCACATTTCGAATGTTTTTTCGAAATTTGTTCATCAAAAATGACAAATCTTTTAAACCAACGCTCTTACAATATATCCAAGAGTCTATTATAATTATTTACAACTATATTACATATAATGAAAACTAATTTTGTAGTGTGTTAATTTAATAACGGCACAATTTTCTTTTAAAATAATATTAGTTTTATAATATGGGTGAAAGAAACCATTTAAGTCTATCGGTTGCACATTTAGAGCTTCACTTTATTATTGTTTACACATATTATATCGTTAACAGATTTATATACCAATCGTGATGAATAAATTCATCACTTTTCCATTGTATATTTGCCGGCAATAAATTACCTTAATTGACTCATGCAACCCGTATATTATTGGATAATAACTTTCATTGTATTGTACGTGGACCGTAACTGAATTGAATCAACGTTACGTAATTGGTGATAAACAATTTAATAGGTAATATCATGGTTAATCGTATTATTGTATTGATTAATTGTTTTTATTGCAGACATTGACGGTACAGGTGAAATGCTTTGAGGAAATTATTAATATTGGATATGCGGTGTATCGTATTCATGGATTACCGTGGTTTCGACCACTCTCCTGGTATTTCTTATTGACTTCGAATTATTTCTTCTACGGTGAAAACTTGGTCGCCTACTTTGGAGTTGTTATCAGCAGAACGGTAACTATATATATAGATATATATATTTAATAATATTGTTTATCTCACGTGTAAACGCAAACTAACACAAACGATAGTAAACACAGTTTTAGATGTTCTTATCTATTGAAGTTGTTAGATGTTTCTCTAGATATGTGTTAAAGATCAATATGTTTTTAGGATTACCTACGCATGCTAGTGAGATATCATCGATTTTTCTCCTTCTGTCTCTACTGCATTGGATTCGTATGGTTTGTACTCAGTCTCGTCAAGAAATATTACATTAAACAATTCAGCCTGTTCGCCTGGACTCATGTCGTCTTGTTGATCGTCGTAACTCAGAGCTATCTTATTATTCAGAATATCTTTGAAGGTATATTATATGCGATATTCTAATAAATAAATTTGCACGTTTATATGTGTATAGTTAAACTCTTGAATCACTTCTGGTGTTATACAATGTGCCAGAGATTAAATGTGTTTGAATCGTAGCCAAATATTTGGCAATCTCTGTTGATAATGAATTTGTAGTACTTAACCTTAACCCTTTGTTTATTTTCAGCGTTATTCTGTAACATTGTATGATTTAATATTGTTGGTTTAATTTTTTAGGACTGATATGGTTTATCGTCCCCGTGTCTATGATCGTATGCAACGATGTTATGGCATATGTATTCGGATTCTTCTTCGGAAAAACACCGCTTATTAAATTGAGCCCGAAGAAAACATGGGAAGGATTCATAGGGGGCGGATTTTCAACAGTGATCTTCGGTCTTTTCGTACGTTTTTTTTATTTAATAATAAAAATTAATATTTATTTTACCTTTTTTTTATAATACAGTCAACCTTCCTATAAGGACAATGCTCTTTGGTAACAAAAGATAACATGTGTAACTAAAAATAGGTCAAGGTCATTTTAAATATGTAAAAAAAAATACGTTTGATGTATTGATTTTGTTCTATTTAGAAAAAACAATTAAAAAAACCTAACCCTAAATTTGTATGGGTGCCTAATGTTCTATAGCGTGGTATCTCCATGCTATAGAAGGGTTGACTGTAATCTATTCAAATAAATTATTATTTTCCGGTTCTCTTTTTACACAGTTTATAAACATTAACCGTTTCATTTTTTTGATTAAAAAAATCTGTATGTATTGAATAAGTAAATATTCACCGTCATGCATAATAATAAATAAAAATTATATTATATATTTCCTGCCTGCCTATTTTAATTGCTCGTTTCACATGTTTTTGTGAATGTGTTATTAGATCCATAGATTATTAAAATAAAAACTATTTTCCATTTAGAGCATATTAATCTTACGATTTAAGATCAATCAAAAATACTTAAAACCAAATAAAAAATGGTTAAAAGACTCGAAATACGACTACAATTTTTATAAAACGATTGAGGTTTTTAAAAGGATATATTTCTCTATATTTTGAATCGGTTTTAATTAATAGAGTTTTTGATTTTCATAAGTGCATCTTTTTTTGCACGTTTGTCCTTGAAACGTATTTCCTGTGTAAAAAGTGAATCGGATCTATTAGAATAAAAATGTTAACACTTTACCGAGCACATACGTTGGTGTCCTTTAATTTTTTTCCACAAACAGCCATGTACGCCAATGCAGCGTGTTCAGATACGTTCAACTTTGCCGGTCAAAAAAAACATGTTTTTTATTTATACTTCGAATTATGTAAAAGAGATTACATTACATATTTATGAAAAATTAATCCACTGTAAAATATTTGGTTATCCTTTCCACGATTATTTAAAACCTTTTCCCCTTCATCTTTCTGTGTCGGTTTTGAATTTAAATATTCGGTTAGTCCCTTTGTCACCTCTCGGCATTTTTCTTTCGTGATTTTCGACACATGTGGACACACGTTATTATACTGCAGGAACACTTAACTTGGACTCATAAGTCCGGTCCATTTTTTTTCAATGCAGCACTCAACCAATGTAATAAATCTGTGCAGTTATTATTTGGTCATATGATAGTGTTGTGAAATGGATTATCCCCTTGGAGTCCTACCACACAGACAGCAACAGTTTTTTTGGTGGTTATTTATAACTTTGAGGGTTATTTTGGCCCCTTTGGGCATTTTTTCCATAATAGACATCTCATCTACGTGGAATATTTGGCTAGGGGAATATTCTCCATCTACAATAATTTTGGACAATGAGGAAATAAAATGTTTTGCAGCATCTTTATATGCATCAGCTGATTCTCTAGTGAATTTAATATTATGTAAAGCATACCTCATTTTAAATTTATCGAAGCATTTTTTCATGTATCTATTTGCCCTTCCAACCTTCATGCAAACTTAGAGCCTCAGCTTGAATAATTAAAAATCTCAGAGGGACACCTTTTTTTGTTGGTCATTAAACTACAAAGACAGATAATTTATACACAGAGAAGATTTATATAATTTTTTCAAGCAAATTAAAACATATTACGGATAGCGAAAAGAAATGACCTTTTTTTTAGTACAAAG
Source organism: Philopotamus ludificatus (assembly GCA_022495035.1). NCBI lineage: Eukaryota > Metazoa > Arthropoda > Insecta > Trichoptera > Philopotamidae > Philopotamus > Philopotamus ludificatus. The sequence goes on along the minus strand of JAGXCT010036541.1, from coordinate 158,186 downwards.
AAATAAAATATTTACAAAAATATTACAATTGACTTATTTGTTTAAATAATTTCCATTATTATTTATAATGTCACTCCACAATTTGGGCGACTTTTCGATGCCTCTTTTACAAAAATCTGGCTCTAATCTAGGAAATTTCTGACTTGGTTTTCTGTGTTAAAATTTTTGTTGCGAAGCGAATATTCCATACTTATCAGGAGAGTAAGGAGGATGAGGCAATAGTTCCAAGTTAAGCTCTTTAATTTTATCTTGAGTGATCTTTGCTGCGTGTGGTCTCGCGTTATCACGTTGTAAAATGTGCCGTTGATTATTTACTAACGTTGTAATCGGTGGTTTTCCTGGAGAAAGTCATTGCTTTTTTTTATTAGGAGAATTATAAAGGATCCATTTCTCATCTCCAGTAACTATCCTTCTTAGAAATAGATCGGTTTCATACCTGCTGAACAAAGAAGAACAAATGCGGCACCCAAACTCCTTGTCTATGTTTCTTTCCCAACAGTTTGAGGTGGTCTTTTACAGTTGACCAGGGACAGCCGATGTCTTGAGATAATTCTTTGATTGTTTTTCGAGGATCGTATTCCACTAGTGATTTTAGCACTTGATCATCGATTTTTTTGCGTCTTCCCTGATTTCCATTTATTTTCTAGATTTCAGTCCCCATTTTTAAATTGTTTGTCCATCAGTCGCATTACCATCCTAATTCCTTCAAAATATCACCATAAGTTTCGCAAATGCTTTCGGTAGCTTCTTTGCCTTTCAATCCTTTGTCAAATAAAAACAATAACACACACCGTAATTGCATCTCTAGGATCTCTGGCCATGAATTTTTTTCGATGCGTGAAAATGAAAAAAAATGTATTGAAGTCGGTGTTATAAACCGCATAATCCGGCCCGTATCATTTCTGGGCTCTCGATATTCTCGAGTGAGCCCCTATCCTTCTTATGTAAAGTAGCTCTCAGAACACTTTCCCACTCCATTTAAAGACAAGCGGCACATTCTTAAAACCCATTATATTAATCGGGATTAAAAGATTTAAACCAACAGAGCATTCAAAAAATTACAGAAGCTCGGTTATTATTAAAAAAATAGAATAAAAAAAAAACAAAATAAGAAACTCAGATCCAAAAACTGAGACCCAGAGGCTGATAGACGAACAATCTAATCCTCTCAAAATCTATAGACCACTGCTGATTTAAACCAGTTCCAGTCTTACTTTCATATCGAGATGACTCTCCAGTACCAAAGGAATCTTTGGGAACCTCTGCTTCAACGTCTTAAAGGAATCTTTGAGAACCTTTGAATCACATTCGCTCACACCGTCATGGCAGTCACATCTCCGTGATCTCTCTCATACCGGAAATATGTCTCCGGGATCCTCATCATCATCTCGTACCGGAGATACGTCTCTGGGATCCTTATCATCGAACTGACGACACCTGGAATTCTCAATAAACATCATCAACAAACAAAGCGTGTTTCACTTTGATCTCGATGTAGCGATCGTCAACTACCGGACGATCAAACGTTTTGGTGCCATCGGTCATGTACCTTTTGATACGTGAGCTCGGGTGCCTTAATTTTGGAGGCAGCGACGGGTTACCATTTTTGGTACTACTGTCGCGCTCCCTTAACATTGGTGACAGCGGTGGGTTACCTTTCCGGTTCTACTGTCGCGCCCCCCCTAACACCGGGAAGGGATAAAAGGAGCTTTAAATAATACTTACTTCGCCGGGAACCAAGTGCAAACTGATTTCGAAGAGCGCCGTAAGAAAACGGTATTTTTTTTTCACTTTACCTAATATCTACATATTTTTTGTTTAAGCTAGCCGTGCCAATGGGGTATATTAGTTACCCCAAGATTTTGATTTATCTCGAATAACTCTTAATATAAATCCTAAATGTCATGAACTTTTTGTATTTGTCCAAAAAAAGTCTAAAGAATAAATATTATAAATAATCATTGACTTTTGTTGTGAAACGTATTAGTGACACGTGCTGCGAGAACTCGGTAAAGTGTTAATACATTTTCTGAGCTTTCTATATAAATGTATTTAATTATTTCAGATATCATATTTTATGTCAAGATTCCCATATTTCGTTTGCCCGATCGAATATTCTGAAACCCTGGGAAAAATGACTATGGATTGTGTACCACCGTACCTATTTCAACTCCAAGAATACATATTGCCCGAATGTGTTGGAAAATTTTTGGCCATCGTAAGTATAAACAATTCGTCGCATTGAGACAGTATTTTTTTTTAATAATTCATTCGATCGATGATATATTTAATAATATTTTATAGTTTGGATTCAGCGACACGCTAACGATTTATCCGTTCATGATTCATTCGTTGTCTCTGAGCGTTTTTAGCAGTGTAATCGGACCGTTTGGCGGATTCTTTGCATCCGGATTTAAACGAGCATTTAAAATCAAGGTAATTTTATTATCGTAAATTCGTTTTACAATCCGTAATAATGCTTATTTAATTAATTATTCGTTATAGGACTTTGGAGCTATCATTCCTGGCCACGGCGGAATAATGGACCGATTCGACTGTCAATTCCTCATGGCTACGTTCGTTAACGTTTATATTTCGAGCTTTATCAGAAGTCAAACACCGCTAAAGATACTTCAACAGGTAATAAACACTACGTTCGTTTAATAATTTATTATTATGAAGGGTTTTATTGTTAATTATTTTGTTGCAGGTACTCACGCTGAAAACAGAGCAGCAACTCCAACTATTCTATATGTTGCAAGAAAATCTTGAACAAAAAAACATATTGAATGCGCCATAAATCCGTTTGAATTTTATTGTCGATTATTTACCAACGATTTTTTTTTAATCCCTTACCAATAAAATATTTAAACTGCAGTTTATTTATAATTCAAAGAATGGATCTCTGATGTTTCACTGTGGACCATAATATCTCTATTCTTTATTCTTATTAAATTACTTTAATTTCGGTACATAATCTATTTTCTTCCATTAATTAATTATTAAATTAAATCTAGAACGTCATTTCCATTTTATGAATAGATTACGGGAGTTAATCTCAACGTCACTACATATAATACTATTTATATTTTCTGAATATTTGCACTAGATGAGCTAATAAGACTATTACTCGAAAATGATATATATTATCATATGTTTTGAGCGAATTAGTATAAACTATATCAGTTTATTATTTTTTTGTTGTTGCGTTGATCAACTCTTTGCATTCGCATTGTAAAAATTATATTATTACTATTTTTATTCCTCGCGCAATGGATCATAGATGCAAAGGGTTAGACGTTACCAATTTTTAATATTCGTTAAAAAAATGTATACACAAATGTGATATTTTCCTGATGATTATAATATCTCTTTGGCCATGAACGAATCATTTAATTGTTATCGATTGATTCAATCTCAAATTCCATATAACGTAGGAATTAAAAACAACCAAATATTAATGTAATGGAGTGTTTCAAATGTTATTGTCAATGTACGATGGAATTTATTGCATATTCCATTACGATCTATTGCCGTATGTACTGAAAATGATTTGAATTATTTTTATGTGCGTAGTTGTGATTGTTTTTTTTTTTTTAACAATTTTATGAACATATTTACTTGAATTTTAGTGAGTATTTCTTTTAATTTATATATGGAAACGAGTTTTACATAGTTTGTATTATTTATTTTCCTGTAATGTTACATCGGTGTGTATTAAATGTTAATTATTGTACATTTATTGTTGTTTGGAGTATATATTAGTATTACTTAGAACTTCTAATACTATAAATCTATATAAATGTTCAATATATAGCATCGTTATTACTTTAAAAAGGTGTAATTCATACGTTGATTATTATAATTTTAATTATATTGAGAAAAAAATAGTGTATATACAGTAACGATCATTGAAATCTACTCAGGTAAATTTAGAATATCTCAAAAGTTATTCTTCATTTATAAACAAAAATGTTTAAACTATTTCCAAGACTATATCACAATATACAAGAAGGACAAAGTAGTGGATTAAAACGGAAATTTATTTAAAAAAAATCATACCCTTACATTTGCTCACGAATTTTATTTAAAAACTAAGAAATGAATCTTTTATTTGCTTCAGTGGATTTTAATGACCGCTGTATATATAAATATATATAAAGTTATTACATATTGTTCTTGGAATACTTAACTACTGACTGTGCGTAGAAATGTATTTACTCGTAAGATTACTTATTTTTGTTTAATATTTATTATACATCATATAAATGTCGTTAGGTATAGGAAAAATTCGTCTATTTTATTGGAATAAAAATATGGAAGAGCTTCACCGTATAAATTTATTGTGATTTTTTGTATTTATTTTTTCACAATATAAAAAAAATTGACATTCCTAAAAATCAATTTACGATTCATTATACAATAGATTGATTTTTCAACTTTACGATATATATCTAGAAACATTTAGTTGCGTGTATCGCTCGTTTGTTTGAATATCAATCGACATAACCTGACGATGTATAATTTTTAATAATTGTTGTAATTTTTATTTTCACGACACATATTATAACTTGCCAACGCTATTATTTTTTTTCCTTATACAACAATGCAATACTGATATTTTGTTATTTTTTTTTTTATATTTCATATATAGTTTATAGAATATTGTTACTGATATTAAAGTATTATGTTTTTATTAGAGTTGTATTTGTGTAATCTATCATAAGGCATTTTAGCTGAAAAAAAAATAATGAATAATACATTCTATCGTAGTAATATTGTGCGAAAAAAGATGTTATTGTGTCGTACATTTTCATCGTGGACATGTAGACTGTAGTGACAAATCTATATGTTGCTATTTAGCTTATTGAAATTGTGTCTCATAATGAAACAATATGTGGACATTGATTATTATGATAGTTTAGCCAAATTTATTAATTATAAATGAATACACCACTCTTAGTTACATAAGGTATACATCTAACATGTATTTAAGTTCCCATATAATATGAATCCCCGATTATATGTGTGAAATATATTATTGAATGAAATAAATTTTCTCTATGTATATTTTCTGTGGTTTATTTAATGAACTATCTGTAGATTGTGTCTAGACAATGCTGCGTTTACGATGCTATTAACATGCACCGCCATGAATCAATCAGAATATCAAGGAATCGGTGCAGATGCATCGTGAATACGCGATCGGGTGTGTGAAGGTCTTCTTGGAATCTGACAAGTTGATCGATGGGACAATGTCGAATAAGTCGATTTAAGCAGTGGCGCACATACTGACTGCCAAACGTCTCGTAATCATGCATTCAAAATATCACCAGCGAAGAATGTAATGAGTATTCGTATCCCTGATGCTTTGCTGATTTATTGATTTGAAAAAGATTGTAATGCTCGACTACATTATGGTGATTGATGCAACGTAAATGTAGTTTTTTGCCATTTCGTTTAATAAATTCGCATATGTCTATCGATTTTCATACTGTACTACGGTGTTTCTCAACATTATTTATGTCATGCCTCATTTCAACGCTTCAAAAATTGACAGCCGCTTCACATAAAAAATTCACTAATTGTGCTAGTGTTGCCATCTTATTTTAAAAAAGTCAGGGTTGCAATATTAAAAAAATACTTTCATCATATTCAACTTTTTTAATCAAAAAAAATGTAAAGAATATTAATTATTTACACGCAACACTGATTTCGGTCATTTATGGAATATTAAATAATTTTTATCAAAGTTATTTTTGATTTTTAAAGACATCTATTGGATCCATTGCTAAATATTATACCAATGGATGCAACTTAACAAACTAGATGAAATAGAATATAGACTAAGGCTAAAAACTCTGCAAAGTATATAAAATTATTTATTTCTGGTAATCCAATACTTTCCAAACACTTGGAAATAAATGTAATAAAGTAAATCTTATGTTAACTGATCTATCACGGTGGCTCGAAACCGACCGCGTCGTCCAAAGGGGGTCTTTTTATAATGAAAAATAGACCCCAAGCATTTAAGTATGACGCGGTTTTGCTCTAAGACAGTGCTTCCCAATTACTTTCATGTCACGGCCCCCTAAATCTGAAAGAATTAAATCTCGCCCCCCGCCCAAAAAAAAAAAATACTGGTAGTTTTATTAAGATTATTTTGCCAATAATATTATTGCAATTATAATATATCTCCATCCCTCGATTTCCATACGGTAGATAGGTTCCTGAGAAAACGTAAATCGAAATTGTATATTTTCAATGTAAAAACCGTGTAAATCGAAAAGCATACGCATAATTTTACTGTTTTTAAAATCTCATAAATAACACAAAATTCATTCTTTAAAAAATAAAATTATATTCTATTAATTAAACCTTTCTAAAATAACCCTTTACTCATCAGCATTGGAAACCTGATTAGAGTATATGAATTGACGGCAAAAATTTTAGCAAATTTGTTATTATTCCCATGCTTCGCATCTATATCGCCAGATGCCAGTTCACTCCATGTAGAGAGTGTCTTAATTTGAATCTTTCGAACCAAGCACTACTGGGAAAGCCTGCTTCTTCATAGATAAAGAAGAGGATGGTAACTTCTCTTTATTTTTCGTAAATCCGCAATGCTTCTATTTGTAATAGCGTTGGTACTCACCTGGCATCCGTTTTGTGTTTGGGTCCTCTATCCAACCATTAAGGCCTTCCTCCATTTCCATTGCAACATCTCTGATATATGAAGTTGTGCCTCGTATCTGTAGTGTCTAGCCACACTCTTCTAATTGAGTTTTTATTTTTTTAATGGTTATTATTGTAGCTTCATTTATGGCATATAATCTAAAGCAACATCTATTACTCTTTTCTCCATTTTCAACTAAGGATGAACGCCGAATGGCGGGAAGAGACATACCTACAGTGGAATGCACACATACAGTGGAATGCATACCTACAGTGGAATGCACACCTACAGTGGAATGCACACCTACAGTGGAATGCACACCTACAGTGGAACATTCCTTAAATATGCTATGTGGAAAAATATTTAAAAATGAATATTTTTACTTTGTACTGAATATTTTCGCGGCCCTCGCGAGAAATCCTGCGGTCCCCCAGGGGGCCGCGGCCCACGAAATGGGAAGCACTGCTCTAAGAAGCGGAATTCGCTCTAACGCGCAAAAATATAGAATATTTTTTCTTGAATGCAGACCCATCCGCTGAAAAATTGGCTTTCTCCATACCATAATTTGGGGTAAGGTTTTTTAATTGTATTTTGATAAAAAATACCTTGTTCTATTTTTAGTTTGCTCACGCGCGCGTAAATCAAAGGGCATTGAGCATCTTAGCAAATAAGCAATAAGCAAAGGGCATCTTTATTTATTGCATTATAAATATAGCGTTTCGTAGAAAAATGCGTTCTAGAATAATGCACTATAGGAAGGATTGTTTTACAGCAAGAGGTCACAGTATTATTTAGATCAGAGACGTTTAACTAAATTTTGAAGGACAATAATAGTTTATAACATACTATTATTTTTTTATTAAGTTTTGAGATAAAACATATTAATCAAATTATGATTAAAAAAAACAAAATATGCTTCATCGGTTGAGACATCTTATAAATTATAGGATATCCTCTAACAATCACGTTTCTTATAATATATTGTCCTTATCGTCAAGGCTGCGGTTTCCCAAATCATGACTACGAAATGTAATCTAAGCGTAAATACAAATTTCCGGTCTCAATCGATTCGGTGTTTTTTTTTTTACTTTTTAAGGCCAACTGGGCTTTGTCTCGAAATCAAATCAACATGGGCGTGAACCGTGCGTCCTGGTCGGTCGGATGTCATCCTTGTTGTGTCAGATGTCAAGTTCCGCAACGATAATGTCAATTGTCATTTGGTCGATTGATATTTTTTATGTAACATCGTCGCCTGCCCATTAATGGTCTGCATGTTGATCAGCTTTCTAAATCCTTTGATTCATAACACGACACCGTGGCGAGACTGTTGTCCTATGAGAAATATTAGAGAAGATTATAGCATTGAAATTCCGGGTTATTGGGTCAAAGAGTTGCGATAGCTTGAAAGCTTCATCGTTGTATACTTTCAAGCTTTTCTCCCTAATCTGAATTCCAAGATACATGTCATACAGCAATTACGTTATGTAAAAACTATAAGTATGCAACTTATTTGCAATCATGTTCGACCCGATCCAATTTACAACCTGTCTGAACACAGCATCAAACACCTGTTTAACTGCAGACATCAATCGAAGAAACTCTTAATATTCATATAATTATTGTGATAAATTCTTAGTACACCAGAGAAAAGCTAGTACCATTAAGACATTACACAGGGCGAGGGAAAGTTGTGCAAATTGCCACTTTAAATTGGCTCATTTTAATCACGTTGTCGTTGATTGAAACATATTTCTTTATGGTTTATAATTAGCATAAATTAAAAGCTGGGAGTTTATAAAATCAAATGACAAATATGTTCACGGCATAATCGTGTTTTATATGTAAATTTTAAAATGAACGCAATGTCACGGCAATATCCTAAATCTCTTTTATTGCGAAAAATCTTTTCTCTATTCGTATAATAAATTAACCGAAACAATTTTGAAAATATTTCACTTCCCACATTAAAAATCGGTGCTACCTGATATTAAAACCAATATTAGCATATGAAAATTATTTTTCATGACACAATGTTTTACGGTGGATCAGGCCGTCGCCGAATAACGGAACATATAATCGATCGCTGAATTGGTAAAATAAATATGTTGGTCTGTAATGTTGGTGCAGTGGACACACCGACCATATGGCTGGATTGTGCGGCGCACACAAGCGCATCAACGCTGATTGATAAATATGAAAAAATAATTTTATAAAATGAATTACATTTCTTAAAATACACATTAAATAATATATAACAATATAGACGTACAGGAACGATAATTGGTCCCTTTCTGGGACCCCAGAAGGCCTTAGAGAGGTAGGGAGAAATTTTCGTCGGCATTGGAAAGATCACCGCGACATTTTATAAAATTATAAAAATTTTTATGAAAATAAGCGTGTTAAAATATTTACGTTGTAGGAAAAAACCGCCGCAAACCTTATAGAAGGAAACGTTATAGGAGTGTACGTTATAGGGGGTTTACTTTCAACTTTAATAATCAAACTTTCGCAGTGTTGCCAACCTTAGGTGTTTTGGCGAATAATATTTTTTCTTTAGCTCACATGTTTATATTAAAAAAATAATTGTAAAAAAAAGTTCTTAAATATAATATTAAATCCCTTTGCTTTGATAAAAAAAATCCTTCCATTTTATCCGAAATATATACAGCCGAATACAAGACATCTCCGAATATGTGACCTCTATAGATTTTCACCGGAATAATAATCATAATTAATGAAAATCAGTAATTTCAGATGATTCTTCCCGTTTTTGTTGGCTTAAGTGTTAATAATAGCGAGGGTAATACTATTTTGAATGGGTTATTTTTAACAAACTATATCAGTGATGGCGAACCCATGACCCAAAGGATTAAAGACCCAAAAGATAAGATTACGGCTGCTAGTTTTCAAGTAACCCATTGCATTGCTCGCCATGGGAAACCTCTTTCGGAAGGAGAGTTCGTAAAACAATCTGTTTTATGATGAAGTTTGTTTGAAGATTTTAAAGAAAAATGCTAGTAAATCGTAACAAAATTAAATATCGAATAATAGGATTAAAATAAATATTTCTTCGCAAATAGGTAACGATTTAGAGTGTGCAGAAATATACTCAATTGCTTTTGATGAGATAAATGATGTAAATGATTAAGAATTAGATAATGCATTTAAAGAAATGGATATTAATCTACAGAAAATTGTTTTTGTGTAACAACAGACGGTGCACAAAATAAGGTGAGGGAAAATATCTAAATATATGATATTTCCAAATTATTGGTACCCTTTTTGCAACAACTTTCTTTCCAAATCTCGTCACTGACTAAGTGACCCACAAAAATTGTTTAAAAAAACCAATGAAATTGTACTCACTTTGCAAAAAGATTCGTTACCACTGAAGTATATTATTAAAAAGCGAAAATTTATATTGGTTTTATAAGCTTTCTTATTATTGTTAGTATTTTAATATCATGTTTTTTTTTTAATTTTTACAGTTATGAATGGCATAAATATATATGGCATCAAAAGCTTGAGAAACTTTGGTTTAATCATTAGGTCATAGAAAATAAAAGAGTATTGGGAATACAGCCAATCGTTTCGCTAGTCTGATCTGAATCCATCAAAAATCTATGGGAAATAAAGAAGATAATATGTACGTAATGTTATTAACATTATCAAATATCAAAAAGTTATTAAATTTTGGATGTGATAAAGTAAATAAGTAGATGCCATTAAATTTGTTGATTATATTTTAATAATCTTATCTCATAAATATATACATATCAAAAATACATTTACGATACGTTATAGGAATATCTAAAACTGCATAAAATCAATGAAATGAGACAAAATAAATCCAAAACCACTTTTAGAAATGACACAAATTAGGATTTTTGAACTGGCACAAATCACTTTCATCGCAAGATTTTGGTATTTCATAAACACACTTATAATTCGCCTGTATTTCAAGTCACAATTTAAATAATTATGAACAAAATTTAAGTAATATCTGCAGTGAGTTATGCGATGCATATGCAAAAAAATAATATTTTCGTATTTATCAAAAATTTTTAACATATTAATTTGCATTTATCGCATAAATATTGAAGCATCTTGTATCAGCGTTTGCTTCCTCCATCGAGTGTGACAGAAAGAGGCGCGAAAAATAATTTGAATAATCAAAGGTCATCGCGATCGACTTCCGGCGTGTCGCATCACAAATTTATAGTTTCACGTCCCGAATTTTAGAAATGGTTCAAAGCAGCTAGATCCTCCTACTGTGTTAGCAATGACAACCGGTTCGGCACTTCCTCTCACTCTGAAAAGATTCATCGCGACACAAAACGAATAAGTCAAAGGCGTTTCGCAACCTCGGCCCGATAGCGAGCACGTGGTCGGCGGAGGACTCGCAGACACGGTTCACAAGTCGATTCAAAATCGCGTAGGCCAGTGATGTAACAAGACTTATCGATCGGTTCTTGAGGATGAGCCCGCTTTCACTGTTGGACGGCGACAGAATTTGCTGTCCGTGGCCGGCCGTAGACGCCCGTTGCCATTAGAAACCGTCGGCTGATATACTTCTCATCGTTGTTTGGCTAGGAGACGAGACTCGCGTGATCATCGCCATTCATTGCCAAAGCCAGATAGAGATTTATGAATGTATAGATTTTTTTTCGAAAAAAAATTTCGCATTTCTCCAGCGTCTCTTTGCAAAGGTTAAATCTTCCCACGAAACAATAGAAAGGTGCCATAATTATGCTAATACCGAAGAGTAAAAACTTCGGCATTCACACGTCCCACGTAATATCTTCATTTCTAGACTACTATTGAAATATTGTGATCTATCGCTTCGTTGGCATATTAGCGTTTTTTTTTTTTAATTAATTAATTGTTAATTTATCGTCTCGCCACGGCCCGAGATCAGAGATTGCCCCTGTAACCTATAACGAACCCGCATAATGAATGCACTTGTGTCTCGCTTTCGATTTCATATCATGGCCTCTGGTCAGAAAAAGACCAATATATAGAAAGTAGATGTCAATAGTTCGTATTATTGCTACGTCTCTCAATCGTGCACATTTTTTTAATATTATAGCTAAAACATTCAACTACAATGAAATCGGATTAAATCCGATTTTTTGAATCTCGCATTAATTTGAATAAAAACAATTGAATAATATTTTTAAAACAAAATCAAACAATTAAATGCTTTCACAGTAAAAAAACAAATGAATAAAAAATATTTATATTACTATTTAAAACAAATTGCGTTTTTCTGAATAACAGTGTAATTCAATGAAAACGTAAGTGATTGCAAAATGTTAATATATGTATATTTTTACACAATTTTCTGTTACATTCCATATATTTTTTATTATTATTTTTTTATCACTTTCATCAATAGTAAGAGTCGTAGTTTTCCTTATTGTTATTTTTCAGATGGGTGTTGAAAAGAAGATATTTCACTTAATCGTTCATTTTAATAATTTTGGATTTTTTTAATTTGTTATTGTTATTGACAATAATTATTTTCAATAACAATAAATTAACCATAGAACTTTTTCGATAACATATTACGTTACTAAGGTTGACATTTCTATGGGAGCTCATGGAAATATAGACCTTAAAGCGACTGGTTAATATATTAACCAATTTCAGCCTTTGCCATATAAAGGTTTAATGATAAATACAGTTAGCCCTCCTATAGCGTTTCCTCTAAATCGCTGCTTTTTACAAAATTCTTTGTCAAATAAAGAGCATTGACCTTTATTTCGCTCGGCAATGTATTATAGATTTACGAAATATCTAAATTGACATTAAAAATATTAGAATTTTGTATAAAACAGCGATTTACAGAAGACGTTATAGGAGGGATGACTGTACTAGCATCTGAAATTAAAATCTCATCTCACAGTGGACATATAACTATTTTCTATATGGTCTATGGGTAAACCCACTATTAAATAAATAATGTTGTCCTTTGATAATGCCCTAAACTATTAGGATTTTGGAAATGTTACGCGTATTGAAATATTGACAAGGTTCTAATTGATCAGACTTTAGATTAGGAGCAACAGTGTAATATAGAAACTACCACTAATACCTGAAAAAAATTGAAAAACGTAATTGAGACTAAACACCATTATAAAGAATCACTGCTATCAGAAAACAAGAGTTGACTCAATTAATCAATATGTCACGGTTGCTTGAAAACAACCGCGTCATCCGAAGGGGATCTATTCATAATGGAAAATAGACCCCAAGCATTACAAGTCAAGATATCGATGAATTGGATGATGAAAATCTATGAATAAAATAGTAATTTAAGATATGCTTCATAATTTGGTCGATATTTAGGATTTTTAAACTAACAAATATGACGCGAAAATTACAAGTGCATGTCCCGCCGCAGACTGAGCACTCGCCGGCACGCCTGAATTACCCCCTCTAGCCATATGGAAGGCGCGCCCCTGCGTACCGGATGCAAGCAAGAAAAAAAATGGCGCCTGGGGCAAATACAGGAGCTAATATTATTGTTTTTATTTTTTTTTCGCAAATGCGGACAATAGAGATCAATGATTTTTTATAATATTTGTTCTTTAGATTTTTTTTAGACAAATACAAAAAGTTTGTGATATTTAAGATTTGTATTAAAAGAGTTATTCGAGAAAAACTTGGGGTCTCTAAATAAACCCCATCTTTTAAAAAATCTAGCTAGATTCTAACAAAAAATGTCTGTAAAAAATCCACAATTTTGACTCAATTAGCAAAATATGATACATAATATTTTCATTTTTTAATATTTAATTATATCCATACCCATTTTTATTATTTTATATTTGTCCAAAAATTTGGAAAACACTGTATTTGTAATCCCAAAGTAGGTTTATAACACATGTCTAGAGTTCATAGCGCCAAACATAGAGCTGTCAGTGTTAATACGATACGCGATCCAACCGGTCGCATGTGACTCCAATTATTTTTGCCAAATTTAATATCAAACAAAAATGTAATCAAATTATTTATTTTTATTTTTTCATTATATAAACATAAATAAATAAGTGTGTTTTTTTTAATAATATTTTTTTTGTGCGAAGTGTATAAATAAATAAAAATACTGTATGGCCGATTGTGCATAATACGTATCGAATCGTATTGTTTTTGAATGATATAAATTAATATTTTGAGTAATAAAAAAATATTTTTAAAATAACACCTACAATTTCTCACCTCGATGCATTCAATTAATCTTATGACCCATCTATAAGCGTGCAAATTTCTATCACCATTTCTAAAACAATGCATCTAATAAACTGAGATCCCAGCGATAGTGCACGGTTTGCGGCGATAATTATTAGATTTTTATCTCGTTCGCATTAGCAACCTTCGCACAATCGGCCATTAAGTATTGTATCTCGCAGTAAGCCACTATAACAACTTACAGATCAATGTGAGACCGGCCCAAGAAAACATTTCCGAATGGCAACACTAATTATAGTGCGAGTGAGTGAAATTTGTATCTCAGTTGCTACCAGAAGTTAGCGACTGTGGCAACAGGACGATGCGGCAACACCCAGTGCAATAATTGAATCATTAAATATTCACATACGATATTTGTACAGTTTTTGTTGTTGTGTGAATGATATTGTGTTTAACAAACAAAAAAAAATATAATCAATTACGACACCTTCAGACCGTGGGATAATATTAATCAGCGAAGATGACTCCGAGAATAGAGAAAAGGCTCTTTTATCTGATGGTGAGTTTCAAAAAATTTCAACACAATGCATGCCTCAAAAAAACTATGTTCATTGATGAAATCATGAAAAAAATCGGTAAAATTCGTAGACATTTTTATAATAGCCTCGATAATCTTTATCTTGCGTATATAATTTATTGCCATATAAAACAATTTGATAATAAAAAATTTAAACGCCAATAATGGCGAGGCATGTCTCGATATTGCCAAATCGAGAGATTTGATTATTAGATATCGACGAGCGTACTAGACAAAAAACTTTTTCATGATTTTCTTTTTATATATTTATATATACTACTAATTATGTAAATAATTGTTTTTTTTGTATTTGTGTACATGTGTCATTCGAAAGCCTTGTCCATTGAAAAGCATTCAATGAACGACAATCTAAAGTAAGAGGTTTTAATGCGATTTTCCTTTAAAAGATGTTGACCTCAAGTCCTACGCCATTTATCTGGAGCGTTCCTTTGTACAAAAATTTACATGGCTCTTTCAAACAATTATTTTTTAATTTGTTTACCATAGAAAGTTGTTCAATAAGTAATATTTCGTTTACACGCCATGTTTGAACTGTGAACTTGTGTAATTAATATAATATGTGAAAATATTTATGCAAAATTTAGCACGTACTATTGAATAACACATTTTTTGCTTAATTTTTGTTACACACAATGGCGCTCGCTTTGATTTTTAATGTTTATACATATTTTTTTTGTTGAACTGTGTATTTTATTTAAATTCCATCGGGACGCTGTTGCCTCAAATCTCATACATTATTCTTCATTACTCTCATAAAGAAGGTTATTCGCGATTTAATCGCATATTGGGTTTTTCCCAATTAACATGCAAACCGTATTCAACTTCTAAGGTGAAAGAATATCGTTTTACTGGTTGTCCAATAATATCCACATCCTCTTTGTGTCTATTAAAAAACCATGTTTTATAACTGGAATCGGACAGTGTTCGTTTTTATTCCCAAATTAATTTTATTCGGGTCGTAAATAATTTAAATGTGACCTACAAAAAATGTTATTAGATCGAAAATGGATCAGATTCGATACATATTTTTAATTTACATCATATTTAAATTAAATTTAAGGTCTTATCTTATGACCTTTTGTTGGTATTGAATAGATCTAGTCATCATCATCGCACAAGTCTCCGTGGATATGACTGTCCAATATATGATCGATTTTCACAACATCGCATTTAAGTCAAGGTTCACATAATTCTGCAAGGATTCGTTAAAAATTAAATCCCAGACATCAATAGTATTATGCTCCGTAATATATTATATTTAAGCATTCTAAAACTTTTGATCGTTCTCATCTAACACGACAACATGGTTTTTTAAATTAATTTTGATCGAAATCAAAACTGTCGTATTTTATCAATGAAACTCAATCTCAAATTATCAACTGTGTATTCAAATATAATCATATAAAGTAATTTTCATTATTATCATTGACTTTCTGACAGGGGTACGCCATCCATATGGCCAGATTGTGCGGCGCACACGGAAGCCGGAAAATGAATTAAAATTATAAAATAATAATTTATTAAAATGAATTACATTTCTTAGAGTCGATATTAAATAATATGAATAATTCCCCGCAGTTCATCATTTTAAGAACATCAGATGTACAGGGGCTCTAATTGAAGTCCTGCACACAAGTGCCGCACACTTTCGGCGCGCTTCTGCTTTCTGCCTTATTATCTCATAAATCGCATTTTCCCTTGGTCATAATATCTGGACTGATTCTACCCCATTCGCAGTTTTAAACCTCTCTGAAAAAATCTTCCATTGACATGAACAGATGGTATTCTGAGGTTACCAGATCTGGTGAATATGGTGGATTTATTAAAGTGTCCTTTCTGAGATTGATATTTTTCTTACCGCGTTCAGCCATGTGAGGATGGCGTGGTTGTGTTGTAGGATTATTTTAGGTTTTTTCACTAGATCTGTCATCTTTTGACATAATTTTGCACTTAATGGCACGTCGAGAATATTCGGCGCCTGTGTGCGCTTTAATTATCGCCTTTATACGTCTCGTGTGTTTGAAAAACGAACTACAAGCAATTACTTATGTAAATAATATATTATTTAATGTCGATTTTAACAAAATGTAATTCATTTTATTAAATTATTATTTAATATTTTAATTTTTTTCCCTCTTGGCGCCTCGGCGCCTGTGTGCGCCGCACAATCTAGCTAGCCATATGGACGGCACGCCCCTGCCTGCACTCGATTTAGTTGATCTCAATACAACTCCATATTTCAACCATTCAAAATAAATTATTTCTTTTGCATCCCATCAGACAGATAACATTTTTTTTTATGCAGTTCGGTTTTCTGTGTTGAAATCGCTTTTTGTCCAGGTGTTAATTTTTGATTTTCTTAATAACGTTCGAGTTTCCATTTATTATCTCCAGTAATTAAATGTCAAAAAAACAGGCGGTATTGCTCTTTTTCTTGCAATAATCTGTACATGTTGAGACGTTGGGACAAATCGTGCGGGCTTCGGACAACTTGATTTGAATTTTTCCTATATTTTTTCGACAGCTTAGTAGTCGACCAGGATACGTTGATCTTATTAGATAATTCGCCAATAGTCATCGTTGACTTTTTAACATTTTTAAACTAACGTTGGCATTTCCTGACATCCAATATTTCACCATAAATATCAAAAATACTTCTCATGGGTTCACTGGCATTTTTTATAAATCTTGCACATTTCTCCTATTATCACAAGGGTTGGAAAAAGGGATATTTTTTACCTCAATATTCGATTAAAATTCTGTTATAAAAAATGTCTTTCCAGGATAAAGAACCAATGATGACTGTATTTGAAATTGAGTTTCGAAAATGCGACATTAATTCTGGGTATCAAGTTTTTGTGGTAATAGTGATTTAAAGTACTGATTATTCCTATGCACTTCTCTAGTAAAATTTGTTCGGAAAAAGCTAGTTTTATGCTCCTCAGTTTTAAGACTTTGCCTAAGGGGCGAATCGCGGTCAAAGATGAGCTAAGGCGGAACCCATTCGCCAAAATTTGATGAAACGTCGTTTTTTACAAAAAACAAGAGATTATAAAGTTAAAGCAACTTATATAATAATATTAAAATATTAAATGAAAAATTTATTAGAAAAAAAATATTTTACTAGATGAAAATCGTGAATTGCAGGCAATTAAAATCAGGGTTTCACTTGTACATATTGACGATTTCATTCATAAGATAAAATTAGAATATCAGACCTTGACATATATTATGTTAATCAAACGCATGAATGAGGGAGACACAGAGGTCAAGTTTGCCGTTTCGCATTGACATTGAAACAAAACCGTATGAATTATTTTTTTTAACCGTCGAAATTAATTGTTAAACGTTAAAAAGATTCACACGGTGACAAATTTGATACCTCTCGTCGTTGGATGCGTTTTTTTTTTGGATGTTAGGAGGTCAATTACGACATGTGGTTTTTTTACATCAGACCAAAAATTGGTAATAACAGAGAAGAAAGGTAGCCGATGACATACATGACTTTGACTAGCGGGCGTGACGGACATACAACCGAAAAATTAGGATTGCGTTTGTGAATAACAAAAAAAATATATACGAATCTTCTTCACCTTCGAACGAGATTAGCACACCTTGGAGAGTCATTGTTTTTAGATGTTATGCACCGTATCGTTCGTGTGTCATTAATAATATGGATTCATTTTTTCTTAAATATTCATTTGGTTCCAAGAAGTCCTTGCAAATTGCTGCAGGGCCCCAACGGCGATAATGTGTCGAAACGGAACTACGGACGAGTGCGTCGATCTTTGATTCGTCGTTTGCGAGATGTATTGAAATTAACATTATACACGTATGTTAAATCATTTCTTGTGAAACGGTTTTGTATTTGTAATAATATTATTGTTGAATAACTTTGAAATCTGCAATATTTCATCTTAGAATGAACGTAGAATCAATATTTCAAGTTTTCATTAAAAAAACCATCCTCTAATTAAGCCTTAATGATTTTTTTTCTTTGTGAAATATGAAAATTTGAGGTTATTTAGGAAGAAAAGTACTATGATATGAGTAAATTATGAATTTCGTGGACCGTATAATTGTCCAATTACCACATTTTTTTGTTGTTGTGTTGGTACATTTGTTCTTAGAGATGAAATGACAATTTAGCGTTGAATTATAAATAGTGATAACCAAAACACCGACAAACGTAAACGGCGACATTACCGCGTCGAAAGTAATACATATATTTAAAATAAGTGTTGCTATAGCGCTCCCTGTTAAAGAGCGGTATTCTACAGCGTGTGCGACAGTCCCTTCTATACTGCTAAATATATCTAACCCCAATTTTCTAAGTCATTAGACTTCTATAGGGCGGGTTTCTTTATCGCAGTTCATATTTCGGTGCTATAGAAGGATTGACTGTATTTAGGAGAGGGTAAATGTCTGTGGATTTATTAATCGGTGCGTACCCTACCCCAAAGTTTTAAGTCGATTAAAAGAGTGGATCACTTTCTAACCTTGTATTCTCTGAAAATTTGTACTATGATTTAAAGAAACACAACAAATTTGAAGATCTCGCTTTGAATGACGATTTTTTCCAAGATTTCCGGAAAATTAAAGATTTGCTTGGCATCTCTGGTGTTCCTATTAAATTATTAATTTAGTCCTTTAGTCAAAAACTTTGTCCAGTCCTAATAATAGAGTCGACAATATTTATAAAAAAATATATAATTTTTGTATCAAAAAATATTTTGTCTTTTTTGATTAAATAAGATTTAAGATAAGAATTACTTATTGAAAATTTTTAAAAATATGATATGTGATAAATTATTCCTTTACTATGCAAATCAAAATTAGGGATAGAGAAATACAGATAATTTTTTTGTACTATTACTTCTAACTTATTTTATTACAGCAGTGGCTTACTTTTGGCAAGGTTTTTAGGCTTTGCCTATTTTCTATTTCGTCTAGATCAGTGATTCTTAACCTTGTTGGAGGTACTGAACCCCACCAGTTTCATATGCGCGTTCACTGAACCCTTATATATCATACGTGGTATAATTTTTCATAATATCGTACAATCATTCGGGTGTGTGTTTTGACCTCTACCGAACCCGGGAGACTGACTCACCGGACCTCTGGGGCTCGATCGAACCCAGGTTAAGAACCACTGGTCTAGATTATTTAACAATGGATCCAATAGATATGAGAATGTAAAAATATATCCCAAATTTTGCATGGATGCCTAGTCTTTTATTTGACGCCCTATATATTTCTATAGCGATTTCGCCGCTATAGAAGAGTTGACTGTACTTATTTTTTCGAAAATGACCGTCTTTACATGTGTCGTAGTTTCAGTTCTTGCTATTCATAATCGAATACGTGCCGCGAATAAGGTGGTAACTATTTTTTTTTAAAATCCAGTTTATGGCGGAATAATATGTTATGTAGTTATGTGATTCGTCTCTTTTATAAAAATGTTATTTATATCAATCGTTTCTACTGATAAACCAACATCACCTTTGGGTTTTTATGTGCGCTCAATGGAATAACGTGGTTTTAAGTCCTAACATGTCTGAAGAGGAGTCCGTTGTTCTCTCTACTGGTGTTTATTTAAGATGACCACTTTATTCCACATTTTCATAGTAATTTTCATGTTTTTTTTATTATAGTTTCGTAATTTTTGATTTTTTAATAAAGTGGTTGTAATTGTATTGTATTGTAGACACATAATTTTTCTTGTTAGTTACCACCTTTTTCGTGGCATGTATTGATTTGTGACACTGGTAGCCATATTGGATGCTCACTTATTGTTGACTGGCGCTCAAGTGCTTCCAATTTTGGAAAAACGCTGGCACAAGTCAAATCAAGGGAGAAATAAAAAATCATATTGTCTTAACTGATCCGTCACGGCGGTTTTAAAACAACCCCGTCGTCCGAAGGGGGTCTATTTATAATGAAAAAAAAAAACAATATTTAAAATATTTATTCTTTAGATTTTTTTAGACAAATACTAAAAGTTTGTGACATATAAGATGTATATTAAAATAGTTCATTTATAAAAAAAACTTGGAGTCCCAAATATACCCTATCGGCAAGTCTAGGTTAATCAATCATCTATAAAAATTGAACATAGAATTAATTGTGATAGATTTATTAACTCTAATGTCATCTGACAAACCCACTTCTACATCTTATAATCGATGGATTGCGGTACATTTTCAGTTATATAAATATATATTTTTTTATTGTGACACTTATACCATTTTTATGCCTACTTATTGACAGAATCGGAGAATTTACCACTTAAAAAAACGATGAACAGACAACTCTTTATTTAATTATTAGAAATGGTAAATAAAGTATGTAACTCTCTTCAAGAATGCAAGAGTGGATAATTGTTATCATTGTAGAAAGCTCTCAAAAACTATTGAAGATTGAATAGGCTCGTATTGATTGTGGCAGAATCATTTTTTGTTGTAATGGAGGTTGTACCCTAGCTTTGGGCAATCGACAACAATCGGTCGTAGAGCAGGTCCATTCCCAGACCGGCTCCGTTACGTAGTTCTTGATGTAACATTTTCATAACATTACAATGCCAAAATAAAGACGCGTTACGTGTTTCTTGGTCATGTGTACATTGTAGTTTGGATGGGCGAGACGAGCGCCGGAAACGCCGACTTTCTGATTCGAGCTCACTATGTAGAACGATTGACGCATAATGCCATTTGAGATGCCGGATCTCGACAGGCTGGACTCTAATTAAAACAATAATGCTATTTTAAGAAACTGACAATAAAAACTAAAATTTAAAAAAAAAATACATATTCCCCATTTTTTTATATTAAAAATTTTAATATGAAAATTAGATCCGCTTTTCTTTATTGTTTTGTATTAATTCTTTTCAATTGTTATCGAATCGATTTCTAATCCAAAGATTTAAAAATGCACATTGATCGGTGCGACAGTTTTGAAAGTGCATTGCAATGCGCGCGGCACAGTCGTAGCACAGTGGTGCACGTGTCGCAAACGCAACTAATCCGTGCGCAGTGTTGAAAAAATATTGCATGTTTAAAAAATTATAGAATCGTACATACATACGTATTGCATAATTATAAATATGATATTGATGCATAGTTTGACATCGGTTGGATTTAACATCGCGTGTGGCATGGACGACGAAATATTTTGATGTTCCTGTTCGACCGGTATGAATATATTATAAGATTTAACTGTATCTTGAAACGGTTTAATAGCAGCTAATAAGCCCAATTATATGCTTTTCATACCTGTTCATATAACGATAAGATAATATTCCAAATTATGCATGAAATATTTTCTATACAGATCAAGTATTTATCTAGAAAATGTATCAATTACTTTTACTACACCATTTTTTTGCCTTAACGAGGAAATAAACGTAAAATTCATTTTATTTTTTAAATCACAATAAGTGTCCCTGGAATGTATCCACTGAGCAGGAAAGAAATTGGGATTTTTATAGGAAAACACGTCCTTTGTCCTTCCAAATGGAAACATGCATATGATCACGTAACACAGGAATAGTTATTTGAACATGTGCTGAAATCTCTACTATTTTTAATTCTCACTTATTAAAAGTGAAGACTTCTAAAATTAAATTACTTCAAGGAACATCGAGTCAAAGGATATTATGTAAAACAATTAAATATGATAGCTTAACACTCAAGGACCCGGTCCCGCGTTAGTGCGGAAATTTTCGTAAACGGTAAACACCCGCTCCCGCACTAACGCGGGTTCACACGAAACGTGTTATCTAATGCACTACAAAAGGCTTTCTTTTAAAGTTGTACGACTGGACACAGTTTCATTCATTGCTCTGCATGCCCTTTGTAAAATATATGACATATGTATTTATTTATGGTTGAAAACTGTCTTTGAAATAATAGATTATTTGGATCGAAAACTTTCTAGTACTTACACATCGACTGAAACGAATTTAGGTTTTTGTTTATCCATTCAAAAAATAACTTTTCTGGAATATTTATGTGGCACAACCCGTCACATCCTTTATTACAAAGCTAAATTTACCTACATACTACATAAAGATATCTATTTGTTTTTTTTCGTCTAAAATACAATATCATTTTCATAGTTCGAAAATTATATTTCTTATCTAAATATTCTAATAATCTAATATAAGTATACTATACGTATAATACTTCTCTTTTGCCCAAATTATCTCCAAAGGGAAAAAAGTTATTAAGCATTTTTTCCAGAGCCAAGCAAAATCGCAAGATCGATAAAAAGATGCGAGTTTAGGTGTAAGTTTCGCCTGAAAACAGCGGGTGCTTGAGTGTTAAGATGAAACAATTAGGGAAAACTACAAATGTCTCAAAAAAGGGTAACTTATTTCTGGAAAATTATATTATTTCGACTGGTTTAAAACATTTAAAAGGTTCTCCACAATAAACGGAATATAAAAAAATGTATTATTCAATCTTGCTAATTGTTGACAGTAAATCTGCAGTAATCGTTTCACCCGGTTTTAATAATTCGTAATGAATTATTCTTCATACATCCTACCAAATACACATAAATACTCTTGGAAAAATTAAAGCAGTCTTAGGGATCGGAACGGGAGTTTGATTACCGAGAAAGTCATTATTTTTTTCGAATTATGTTATCATAAACGATCCATTGTTCATCACCGGTTACAAATTGGTCGAATTCTTTGTCTCAACCACCAATAATTTCATGTGTTTCTTTTCTCCTTTTTGTTATCTTCAGATTCCCATTCTATTATATATAAAATGGGAATTTGGATACATCAAGTATAAGGAAAGTGTTTGGACACAGCAAATGTGACTGTACAGAGGGCCTAGGAGATTTGAGTCTTTAAGTTAATCGAGGAACCGACTCAATCAGGAATCTAAATATGTCATTGTGAAATTTAGAAGGTCGTCCTTCATATAGATACATTTTTTAAATTTCTATTTCCCGATTGGAACCTTTGAAATCTAAATTGGCATTAACGGACTTTCAGCATTTCACAATAAATTTATTTAAAAGCTTTAGTTGCTTTGCTGACATTCAAGCTTTAAATAAAAAAAAATAGCATACAATATCTGATGTGGCCTTCGTCAATTTTTGGTTTCGACATTTTACCCTTAACAATAATAAAAATGTCATTACTCATAAATAATGCTCAACAATGGTTCTAAGCAAAAAAAACATGCTTTCTTCGCCGTGCCTAGACACAAACTGCACTCGAACATTAGATTATAAAATACGGTATTTCTTTCGGGTCCCCTATTTTTACCCCTCTGAATCTAATATAGTTTGTCATCTACTCAGCAGCTTTCGAAATTCGTTATTATTGAAACTATTAGGTTTAGAGGCTAAAACAAAAAAAACAGTTTTTCACATCCTCTAACTTCGTATCTTTTTATCTAAAAACCTGCCACCCAAAGTCTCTATTTTTTTTATGATGCCAATGGAGAAGCCAGGATACATCTTCCAACTTGACTAACGCATCATTACACCCCGATATCCTGCCATCCCATCACCTCTAAATTACTATTTTTTATTACTATTTTCACAATATACTATGTATTCTGTACTCATACGACAAATAAATAAATCTTCACTAATTCTCGTAGAACGTCGTTAACCAGTGTTTTAGACTCTTCACGACCTAGTCTATCCAGAAAAGAGAAACATAGTCATCTCTGTACACATCACAAATGATTTTATGCTCAATAATGGCAGATTCGCCCTTTTTTAAATAAAAATTAGAACAAATGCTGAATATGAGTTTTAATTGATTTTATTTTAAGGGCTTTTTTTCCATAACTAACACACCTGAAAATGCAACTACTTAGCATAACGTGGACAATAGTTATTAAATAATTATTAGCAAAAATAAACTATACAACATTTTGAAAAGTATTTTTGAACTACTAATATTTTTAATTAATCATATAATCATCTAAAACCAAAAATAGTTGAGATTATTTCATTGCTTTTGTGACTAAAGCAGCGTTGAAAAAGATTGAAAACACCCGCGTCGTGTAATTGAGTGTATAAAATATGGTTTAATCGATTTTTTTAGTTATACCAACCGTTTGTTTTGTTGGCGTCCCTTTCTAACATATTCCGTCCCGTCCATACAGAGCGCTCGGCGGATTCTGTGTATAGATAATATAACTGATGCTGTTGAAACATAATTTTATTGATTTTTTGCAACAGCGACCGTTTGTTTTATTGCCGTCCCCTTCGAACATATTCCGTCTCGACCACGCCGCGCGCTTGCTGGATTCTATATATAGATAATATAATTGATGATGTTGAGATATGTGTTTATTGATTTTTTTGCAATGGTGACTGTTAGTTTTATTGCTGTCCCTTTTTAACGTATTCCATCTCTGTTACAACGGTGCTAGGCGAACTTTTACTACTGATTTTCTCTTCATAGCAATGGCGTTGATTTGTTTCATATCTATCCGGTATGTCTCGGTGTTTCAATTATAGTTTTTTTAAGTTTAATTGTTGCGCTTAGAAAAACAGCTAAAATAAGCATATTTTTATGTTTAAAATTTAATATAATCACGTAATATCAAAAAATAGTCGAGATCAAAGTCAGACGACATCGTATTTTTTTTATTATTTTCCAAATCAATATGCAAATGATACATTTTGTTAATCAATATGGTTTTTTTTCTTATCGATTGACACACCTTTGAATATATGACACATGCATTCTTCGAATTTAACCTTTAAAGGGTACCTTTTACGGATAAACATAATCCTTCAGACGGATGCAGGACGACATTCCGCCGCACAGTCAGTGTCGCAAAACTATTACAATTCGCAAGATGACAATCGCGAACGGCATATTGCGTGATGTTATCAGACAATTCCACGAAATGGCTTTCGCCGACAAGACATGTTGAATTTTATTTAATTAGAGTAACGAACCCAGGGACGACTCGTTCAAATTTACCGTTGATAATTTAAATTTTACACAATCTCGCGGAGAAAGCAAACTAAATTACAATTCTGTACAGCGATTAGGATAGTGAATTCTTAAAATTGAATGTATGTATCTATATATGGCATTTCATGTATTTTTCTGCTTTTACAGATCATCATTTTGATGCAGTTCTTCCAGCCTTGTAATAGTGGTCGGCGCTGTGCTCCGGGACAGGAGTACGGCGACGATTGCTACTATGTACCAGCTCCACCGGGAAGAACTCCAGCCTGCGCCGCTCCAGGTTATACATATTGCGAACAGCTGGATCATTATCCTAAGTAAGTAAGTTTAGTCATAAATAATGTAGTATTAGTAAAAAAAAATATGAAAAAAACAGGTCATTCGTTATTAATTATAGATTTAATCAATAAATCATACAAATTGTTTTAAAAAACGGCATCAGAAGGTCACGCCATTGAAACAATACTTTCAGCATCTGTCTCACGCCTCAAATAACGTACTGCATCACCTTGTATTTTTTTTCTAACACTGCGAATCCTGACTCGACTTCTAGATTCTGCATTATCTTAAATGGCAATAAAATAACGTACGCCATTGACAATTTAATGAGGGTAATGATTTTAACTTGTGTCTCGATTTTCATTATTATTTTTCGCACACGATCCCAGTTGCGGTCATTTTAGAGGCATTTACATATCTGTTTTTTTACGACATATCGTGAATTTGTAATCTTCTTTTTTTCGGCAAACTACTCGAGACGAATGACAAACAACCCAGGCAGTTCTGCAATGCTTCAAAGGCGACCGGGTGTTCCAACACAATTAACAAAGAACCGAAAGTGAAAACGAGGTGTATGCTTTCATTTGTTTTTGGATATGCGATTATGTGCATCTTTTGAGAAACACCTTTCGTTTTCGGCACATTGTTCCATAACAATAATTCGAATACATTGACCGTGCAAATTTGTGTTAGACCGACATAATTCATCTCAACTGGGAAATGTGAGTCACTGTAAATTGCTTCAGATTATGAAACAGATGGGTTTTCAGACATTCTCCTTATTTTTTAATAGAAACATCTAATCTAATATTACGACAAGAGTTACTAGGAGTATTTTTGTGTTTTTTCAAAAATCTACTTCGTTTATCCACTTCAAATTAGTACTCATATGATACAACCAAAAATTGAGCCGTTCTTCGTTGCACTCAGTGGCGGATTTAGCACTTAAGCCCCAGGCGTAATTCAATTTTGAAGCCCCCCTTCAAAATGGTTTCACTACCCTTTACCATCTAAAATACTACACTAGAAATCCAGTTCTGCCAACCTCAGAAATAATCTAATTCCGCCAATCTTAGGAGGTATCCAATTCTGCCAACCTCAAGAGAAATCCAGTTCTGGCAATTTTTAGGAGTGCCTTTCAGTGGCGGATTTTCCTTTATATCTATTAATTACTTTTTTAATATGAATATTTATGATAATTTAGCAGTATTCCCCTAAATTTAATTGGCAAATGAATAACGCCAGCTATGGCATGTTTTAAGGTGGCTACCCAACGGTCACATTTCGAACCATATGCACTGACTGTTCAGCAAACCATAATCCATGGATTCAGACATAAATCGTGATATGTGATTTTTAAATAAATTCTGCCACAAATTTATCCAAAATCACTATTGCCTCAATATGTTATATATATAATAGCATAAGAAAAATGCAGGAGCCGGATTGTGCGGCGCACACGGCGCCAGAAAATTAGAGGCGCCAAGACGAAAAAATTTCAAAATATAAAATAATTTAATAAAATGAATTACATTTCTTAAAATCAATATTAAATAATATACATAATATATAAGCGATTAGTAGAGCGCCCTTAGTTCGTCTTTTCAAGCACAACAGACGTGCAGGGGCGCTAATTGAAATTATGCACACAGGCGCCTGATACTGTCGACGCGTTACTGTCTGTGGTTATGATGAAGGTGATAAAAGGAGAGGAAGTCTTAATCTTTAATCCTGATAGCTTAGTATTCCTTGTATGTAATGATGTTGAAATTTAATAATACAATACACTCAATCAAATATCAAAATATTTAGGAACAAATGGGTAATACCCAATTTAAATGTATTTATCTAATCTTAATGGTCATATAACAGTTCTAAAACTGAAGAAATACTGTTCCTCCGATTTACCTTAAACCCTCATATTCGAATTTTAAATTAAGAGTAGGGGATATTGCCCCTATTTTGGCCAGGGAACAGTTCTAATTAATTATTATCAAAAAATGTATATGTTTTCAATGCCGGTAAGCATAGAAAAACTAAAGAAATTTATAACAGAAGTGTATAAAAAATAAAAAATACAATCTTACTCAAACAGGATAAAAGTGTGTATTTTCGAGATTTTCATTCTAATTTCATTCCCTTCTTATATGCAGTAAAAATATAAATTATATTTATTAATATGTTCGGTGCCTACGCGGACAGTGTTACTCCGCGCGATGTAGTGCAAGAGCGCTGTCTGCTTGTCAGCGCTACCAGCGTCGGGTATTGGCCGGATGGGGGGCGGTGGTGGAGTGCGGGTGAGGGTCTCGCCGCTAAGCGCCGTCTCGCGCTGCGACTCGGTGCAATCATAAAAGACTGCCAGCTTCTTTGGCCACGTGCCGCTTGTCACTTATTTTATTATTCTTAATATTATTAAGAATTTTTATCTCACCTTATTTTTTATATTTTAAATAAAATAGTAACGAAATATACATTTTTAATATTTAATATTCCGCAGTACCCCCAAATATTTTACCAACGAGTCGCCACTGTTTCTACATGAAAATCTATTCATTTATTCATTTCCTTTCACCCATATAATAAACATATTAATAAATATAATTTATATTTATATTTTCGTATACATAACACATTATCAA
Source organism: Philopotamus ludificatus (assembly GCA_022495035.1). NCBI lineage: Eukaryota > Metazoa > Arthropoda > Insecta > Trichoptera > Philopotamidae > Philopotamus > Philopotamus ludificatus. Next base: position 129,843 of record JAGXCT010036541.1, on the reverse strand, counting down.
AAGGAGCATATATAAAAAATATTTTCCTCAATTAGCTTGGGGGTGCTGTAGCTCCGCAATGTATATGGATGAGCCTGTGTAGAAATTAATTAAAATATATAATAAATGTATGTTTTAGTTCACATAAATCAAGTGACATCTGTTTTAATAAAATAATATTACATATTCTTTAAAATAATTAAATTTAATAAATAAAATGTTATTATCATAGTTATAATACTAAACATTAAAAAATGTATTTAATCATTTAATTTATTTTCAGCGATCTCATTCGACACCTTGTCGATAAGGGTGAATACGACTTCTCAACATTATTGAACGACGAGACCAAAGATGACTTTGGTGCGACGCGTCCATCGAATGGGCCTTATGGTTACGGTCCACATTCACTGTCTGGAATACAGGGAATCAGCTTAGTGACTGAAAAGCCAACACACGTCCCGAAACAACCACAATTTCAGCCGCACGGTCAAAATCAGTTCCAGGGAAATGTGCAACACAACAATAACAACGGACAATACCACAATCAAGGACAACAATATTATGGACCCAGCAAGGGAAACACATTACCGCCATCAAATGGTAAGAAAAACACCACGAACATGTTTTTGAATTATTTATTTTAATCTTAGACACAACGCTTTTAATGATCATTCAATATTAATTATTATTATATAAAATATCAGTATTATAATTCATATAAAAGTGTTAGTACATTAATAATATATCTATATGTACCATATTTAATTCATATTTAAATCAATTTGATTTACATATTATATAAAAAATTATACTATTTACTGTTTTAAATCTTTATACTATTGCTAACTCTAACTGCTATCGTCAAAAAATATTTTTTCTTAATTATATTTATATCTCAGAGGTATTATTTTGTATCTCTACGGACTAATTTTCATCTAACGCTTACTAATATTTCATTTAATGCTCCTTATATCTTTATACATTATTACAATACATTAATTTATATCGATAATATTTAACACTGGTATTTAAAATAGTGTATTTATATATAAAATGATATTTGTCGTAATCGAATGTATAATAAATTCACCGTTGCACTAAAATATATATCGCCAAACACGTATTTTAATCGATTGCAGCACAAACGTTACATGTAAATAGTGTAAATAACACATAAAATGGTGATTGGAATCGAGCTAATCAAGTGACAAATGAAAAATGGCTGTCGGAAACAATAAGGGATTAACATATCCGCCGCCCATATTCTCGTATACTAATGAATTACACATCCTATATAGGTTACGCCGGTTACTTCACCCCGGACGAACATCAGCGACCTCAAACACAGCCATATTTACCGTCTCACGATTCCTATTTACCCCCAAAAGTATCAAACTTAACGCTAAACAGCGACAAAGGTGTCAACTACTATCAGGGCACACAGCCAAGTGGCGTACGTTTGGATCAGTACGATGACTTTTGGCGCGGTAATTCATATTTTGAAGTATCGAAGACATCACCATTTTCAAATTCGAATTTTCATCGTAACAATTTTGGTCCCAATTTGGAGTATTATGATAATAATGGGCCGAGCCCGTATTACAGCACGCCACGAGACTCGGCAAGTACGTATTACAAGGCCGTACCTAGTGGAGAGACTAGTTGGACACCAGATGGCAAGCGCGAGCAACAATATTCGATTGGGGAATTTGTACCGCCAGCTGTAACGTCTTACAATCCCAATGATTGGTGGCAACGGTGAGTAATTTCCGTATATTTTTCACCATGTCGAATGCTAAACCGACGTATATGTATGTGTTTTCAGCAGCTCAGACAGCCACCGTCGTACTGATTCACCAGAATCATCATATAAATCAGTCGATAGCAACGATATTAAAACAAAAAAAGTTGAAAAAAGAGATATTTTACATAAAGATACTTCTAATATTTTAAGAACAATGAAAAACGCAAAACACGCTTTCATGGATAGTATCAACAACAACAACAACAACAACAGAAGTAAAAGGCAATCTTCAGATAATCCCGGAGACCAATTATGTCCCACCCGATCACAATTTATAATGCCGAGGGCAGCTTTAAACAAACAAGGCAACTGGATGTACGTAGTGAATATGGGAGAGACCGTCGATAGTTCCTATTCTCAACTCGTTAAGAGTGAAATTTGCGTGTACGTACAATCATATATTTAAAGTATGCAATATATTTTTATGCTATAATCTTATAACTGAATTTCAGGTCACAGCAATGTGATAGGATTTGCTCTTTGCCTCTTGGTTATACATCTCGCTGTGAACAGAGATATGTACAAAAGAGGCTCGTCGCACTCGATCAAGGTGGTCAAAGACTTTACACCGACATATTTTGGTTTCCTAGCTGTTGTCTCTGCACAATAAGTCAAACCGGACCGTAACTTAATTAAATAAATTATTCTTCAATTTGGTGTTCATAATATTAAATCATGTTGTGTTATTGTTATCCATGAAACAAATTATTTTTTTAAATGTATTGATGTTTTTCAAGCAAAAATGTTACCATTTAAATTATGTACATAGAACTTATAGAAAACTAAGATGTGATTTTTATATAAAATAGTCAGATTAATATCATACGAAGTAATTAGCGTTATAGATAATTTAAACGATATCATTGTATTGCCATTTATCATAAAAATAATATGCTTTAAACACAAACGATAAGTAAACGGATTAGCTATCATAATTATTAATATATTCAAACTATAAAACGATACAGATTTCATCAAGCTGCGTCTAACAACGTCGACAAAATACAAATAATTTTAATATATTTCCTATGTTGATACTCGTTAAGTTTAACATTTAAATATATCTATATGAATATATGTTTTATACATTTATATTAAGAGGTCATGTGTAATGTTTGTGAACATTGTTTTTCCTAATTTTCCGAGCATTTATTTAAAATTATAATCAACTGACATCTAGTGTGATTTTGTTTATTTTAATAAATATTTAGCTTATAATTTTGAACAAAAGATGTCGTGGAAATATTTGAAAAAATATTAATCTAAAAATTTGCTTTCGATTGTTTTGCAGCTGAATAAATTTATCATTTTTTTTTATTATTGTATAAATATATAAATAAGTCAAACATGCATAGATTTTATTTTAACCTTAACGTTAATCCCAATATTAAACTCGATACATACAATATGTAAAACTGTATTTATAGACATGATTGACATTTCTCATTTAAATGTAAAAACATTCGGTTACCTTAGCGAGCATATTTTACGATTTATTTGAATAATGTGTTGCATGTTAAGATGCAAATGTCATAGAAAGCTTAGAACGACAATAAAGTGATAAATGAGATCAAAAAATTTTATGTTATTAATTAAAGATGAGTTTCGAGGTTATATTATTGAACATAACCTCGAATAAATTGTTATTTAAAATAAAATTAATACGCATTAGCAAAGATATTCGAATACCATGCACGAAACTATTATAACAATAAAGGTTTATTTTTTTAAATAAACTGTATGGTTTTAAAATATTTTTATTAGGACTAGAGATCATGAGATATTTTTTATGCTTCGATTGACGACAAACTATGGCATGATTTAACATTTTCGAGTTGATTGTACAGTAGCAAATATAAATACATCGCATCAAATATGTATTAATTTTGAATTAAATTATGAAAAATCTATTTCTAATGTATTTTTCATGTAAATGCGTGGAAGGGGATTCTAAGGATGGTAATAAAAAGGGTTAAACGATAAAAAAAACGTTAAAATTCAAATAATAGGCGTTATTTTTAATTATAAATTTATATGAATAAACTCATTTATTCGATTTTTCGATCGTAATTGATAAATCATGCGTTTGCGAACTTCATTGGATGTGCAGCGGAGCATTCGATCATCTTTCGTCTCTCTCCCAAGCGATGGTAGCTAAATGAGAGAGAAAGAGATGCAGCATTGTCGTATGATGTTGGCAGCAATAAATACGTTTAACGGCCCAGCACGCATACATAGACGTACAAATAATAATTAAATGTATATTCATTTGTCTCGATTGATTTTTTAACACGTTCGATAAAAGAACGCATCTCCTAATTTTGTATGGGACGTGAACCCCCAACAACGCGATTTCTGTTTATTGCGGATTTTGTCGTATATGTATTAATATGTATGAAGTAGTTTTAAAAATTGCTGAAAACATGAGGCGATGCGAATGGGCATGGATTGCACGTGCACGTGGCCCCCAAGACACGTCCCGCTGGCGGCAACAATAAAAGTGCGTAATATCGATCAGCCCCCACCCCGCTGCAACATCCCTCCTGTACCGTCGCCATGGCGACGGATCTGTCACACGCACCAGCCATAAAATGCAAGCATTGATTTTTTTCTCCCCGCTGCGGGGTGGTGCGTCCTGGCCCTCCACCCACAGCCGCCGCCTCCCCACTCCCGCCTCTACCCCGCACTCCCTCGCAATTTATTGGTTTTAAAATTTCGAAAACGCGAATACCATTCGACGCCTGCCGGAAGGAGAGGAAAAGGAGACCGTTCGCACTACTTCCGCCTACGCAATTTTTTTGCGCTCGACGTTTTTCAATATTTTTTTTCTCCAGATTTTATATTTTTAAATTAAATTGACGAAGACAATACATATTTTTGTCCCATCTTCTCGACTTATTAATATAACAAACTCTCGAAAGAGATATCATATTAAAATAAAATTCAAATATACAAATAAATAGATTTGTAACATTTGGTTTTTTTAAGAAGAAAGCGAATTAAAGACATTATGTATAAAAATATTATAATATAAAGCGCATTAAATATATTTTAATGGAATTGTAGAAACAAGTCTGGATACGTTCTTAATCGAGGATCGGTCGTTTGTTCATTTGAAATGTATAGATTGAAAATGATGACGATGGGGGGAATAAAAAAACAAGGTTTGAGTAGAAACGATTCGAGAAAATTTTATTACTCAGTGATTGGGTTTTAAAATTGGACCCATCCCGCCAAGGGGTGGTGTGGAGGCTGAATTTGGATCCCGAGGAAGGACAGAGGGAGAGGTGTATAGCCGCTGGCTACGTGAGGAGTATACATCTCAGTATCACATAACCGACGGTGTATTGATTTCATCAATTTTGCTCAAGATTCTCATAGAGATTAGATTTGCTGGGTGTTGACTGCATCTTTAAATCCGATCAAAAGCGAATTTGCCGCGATGATTGAAATTGTCGACGATTTCGAAGGCATTTTTAACAGTTTAATCGTCGATAGTTGCGAGAATAAACGACTGCGATCGATATCTTGAGTGTTTCCGGGTTCCGCGGCGGTCTCATGTTGTCCCGTGGGGAGCGGGGAGCGGTAGCTATCTAAGGATAAACAAATGTCCCAACCCATTGTATCGTCTGCCAGGCTTTTCCGGACCCCTCGGCAGCTGGGCACTGACCATTCCCAACATGGATACTCAAGGAATGACTCTTCGCTTTATCACAATGTAATTTATTGGATACTAGATAACTTTGCAGTAGCTGTTCAATATATTTAATAATGGATACTTTATTTAAAACCGTTTAATCTATAAAAAAAATATATAGATTACTATATCGATTATAAATTATATATTCTTCCTTCCTTTATTATATATGTTTCCAATATTTATAGTAATTTTAATATGCCATTTGGACAAAAATCTTTTGATTTGGACCAAAAATAGAGAGAGCGTAACCAGATTTCACTTCTACGATGTTCTTAAAAATTTTGGCGGATAAAAGGTGTACTGCATTGATCTAAATCAGGGATGAGCAACCTTTTTTTACAATGGGACAGCTACAAATTTTAAAATATTGTGCGGGCCTCACGTTAGAAACTTATGATAATACAAACTCAAATTATCTCTTTATTAATAAAATAAGTATAGTATAAAAAAATACTGAAAACACTCATTAATATGTGAATAAAGATTATCTAAGCGATCCATCACGGCGGCTCGAACCTAAACGCGTCGTCCGAAGGGGTTTATTTTTCATTATAAATTATAAAATCCCAGCATTTCATATAGACAAAAAATTGTTTCTATTTTTTGTGTGTTACAACGGAACCATGTTGTTAAATATCGTGTTATAGGAGGGTTTCCTATATATAAAAATATTAGCTGAGATTTTTTCAATAGTATCTTGAACTCGATACTATACTTTTTTTTGCAAAAGATCTGTTATTTTCGTTTGTTAGCTTTTGGCTAACTGGAATAAATACTGTGCAGTTCGATCTCTATTGAAATGAAATGTTTTAAGGCTTTTTTACGTTCTTCTAAAAACATTCATGTTTATATTTTTTTATTAATAAAATATTTTAGTGATTCTGCTCTTTTAACTGATCCGTCACGGTGAGTCAAAACCAACCGCATTGTCGGAAGGGCAATTAATGAAATCTTCATCAATAGCTTGACTTTTTTAAAAAAAATTATATATTTCATAATTTGCTCGATATTTTGGATTTTTTAACTAACGATGTCCCGTCGCACATTTAGAACACGCTAGCGATAAACCGACCCCCAAATTTTCGTGACACGTGTCACTAGTATACGTTTTTCACTCGCACTTGGCACATCGTTACGGATGCGAGCGAGTAAAAACATCGTGCCTGTGGCTACAGAAACGTATATTGTTGTTTTTATTTTTTTCGCTATTGCGGACAATAAAGTCAATGATTATTTATAATATTTATTGTTTTTAGACTTTTAAACAATACAAATAGTTTGTAATACGTAGGGTTCATATTAAATGAATTATTCGAGAAAAAAACAAGAATTCTCAAATATACCCCATCGGCACGGCTAGGTTAATGACAAATTTAACTAATCTAAATTATTTAAATTCAATTATTTTTAAAAGTACTTGCACTCTAGAATAAGAATATTCGACTGTATCTGTTATTTGTGGAATCGATTTGTTATATTTTGCTTCAACTTTAATTCGTAACATCTTATTTCCACTTTCACTACCCTCTCACTTCGAGGTTTATTTTTTAAGTCAAGATTTCCACTTCTGCATTAGTTTTTTGAAGACATTCGTAAAACATGCACTTTCGTAAAAATTGTTTTTTCGCACAAATCCTTTACAATGTCCAACAATCAATAGCAAAATAAATACGTATAAACAGATCGACAATCATAACACTAACACATTGAAAAGGACTATGTAAAAAAACTCATTTTTGTTAGATTTATATAAATAATCTCATAATAAAAAAAAATATTTATGTACTTACATAGTGTGTCTATGAGTCCAAACGAAATATTTTGAATTGAAAATTCCAACATCGAGCTATCTCCGATATTGCACTCCGAATCCGGTTTTAACAATTTGTTTTATTTTCGTATTACATGCCAAATTCTATTGCCAAGAGACGCTGTAATTCTGTCTGCGATCTCGTGTCATAGTGGTGTGTATTACAAAAAATAATCACACAGTCCAGTTTATTTAATTTTTTTACGACAATATTAAAATGAGACGTACATATGTATTTATTTATAAAGAAGCAAGAGATGATATGAACACAATTTCCTTAGAAAAAGAAATGAATATCGATTTTCATTTGAAACTGGACATAACAATTTTTTTAATGTGCATCATCTTCGTAAATATTTTTCTGGTATTGGGATATACTGAAATTTAATTATAAACTGTGAATAATATTTATCGTAATATTGCCATATTTTATAAAATGCATCCCAATTAATCTGCAATATTTT
>JAGXCT010036541.1:93644-121550 GCA_022495035.1 Philopotamus ludificatus | reverse complement strand
AAAAAAAATATTCATACTGAATATACTCGTCTTTTCCTGTCAATTATGTTTTTTTTCGATTATCAGGATTTGTCCTTATCCGGACTACCTTAATTCCCAATTAGTCCGGATAATCGAGGTTCTACTGAATATAATATTTTATAACGGTGGTCAATAATTTTACATGAACATATCGTATTAGAAATAATCTCTTTAGAATTTAACTCTATTTTTAACTTAAGGGTAAACAGCACCTGTATATATATATTTGATATCTGAGTCATCTTGGTGGTAGTGGACTCAGCTGTCTCGGAGTTGTAACTGCTGCTTACGTAATCCATTCATAAAACGAATACATAATCCATTCCTAAGCCAATATTGTTTGAAATGTTTGGGAGATTAGAAATCATTTAAACAAAAGTAAAATAATATTCAATGAATTACTAATAATGTAATTACACTATTGTTTTTTTATTGAAAAAAATATTTTAATTAGCTATCTTATGACAAATATCGCCACTGAATATTTTAGAGACGACTTTTTAAGCTTTAGTCATCGGACAATATTATTATAATAGTCGGCGTCGATTATTTAAGTGCGTTATGTACATATGGAAACTCGTGTAATTTTGTAAATTCGCGAGCTGAGCTATTGTATGTTGTATAGACTTGTCTTTTTGCGTATGCTGACATTGATAATATTGCTGACGAAATGGGTTTACATGTGTTTGTGTGTACGGGTATTTTTTACTTGTGAAAAAAGAACATAAAAGTAGAACGTTTTGCCAACATTAGGGAGATATAGAATCATCATAGGAACTAATACATATAAAAAAAATGTACTTTGATGATTGGAAAAATCAATGATTCATTATCATTGCGTTTTGAATCATCCTAAATTTGTTATCTGCATCATTATTTTTACGTGTGAAATATTGTACAATATTTCATTATCTTATATTTATTTATTTTTCGTATGAGTACACACGTTTTTGTACGCCAAATGGAATATTTTACAATATTTCATTAGCTTATATTTATTTTTCGTATGAGTTCATTTTATATATCTTATTTAGTCTGTAGATACCAAAAAACCTCAAATGATAATACAATATAATTTAACTGCAACTACTGCGGTCCTCGCGGTATGATATTCCAATATTAAATCACCAGTGTCAATCGGTTTTTAAAAGGTTTATTTCCAGGGGCAATTGTTTTTTTTTACTTCGAATAAAGCTCGATTAGGCATTGAGACCAAAATTTAAACGCCTCGTCTACATTGAATATTTGGCTAGAAGAATATTCATTATCTACAATAATTTTGGACAATAAATTATTTGGGAACATTTTTATCTGCATCCGCAGATTCTATAATCAATTTGAAAACAACCGCGACGTCCGAAGGGGGTCTCACAGAGACTCCAAGCAGTGCAAGTCAAGATATTGATGAACTCTTTATCAATATCTTGTTATTTTATTTTAAAAATGGAGTATTCTAAGAATAAAAATAGTTACTCATGGTATGCTTCAAAATTTGGTTGATATTTTGGATTTCTTAACTAATCAGTATGACGCATATATGTCAGTCTCGCCGCAGACTGAGCTCTCGCAGTACGTGTCACTAGTACCGGATGCGAGCGGGCTAAAACATCGTGCTCGTCGCAACATAATCGAAAACTGTTCTATTTTAATACAATTTTGTGTAGATAAGTGTGTTTTTTTGTCTAATCATCGTATACGATAAAAGTTATTTAATAGATGTTTTCTAGTTAGGTCTGTTAAGATTTGAAAAACCTTGGTTTTAAAAAATCCTCTATATCGTCTATCCTTTCAACCATCCGACATCGATTTTCGACATTCGTGATTAATAATGACCTCTCTAAAAGTTGCACCAATATTTTTTTCGGTCCGTTTCCGGTTTTTGTTGGAACTAAAATAACGGTTTAATCCAATTTTCGGTTCAATTCCAGTTTCAAGTCCTTCGATTTTTACAATTATCTTTAAAAAAATGTTTTTTTATATGTGCGAAAATAGAATTAACGAAAGTTGAAAGCCGCCTGTACTCAGATATATTTACGAAATCTATATGTTCCTTATGACACTGTCCAGAAGCGAGGGGGGGGGGGGGTTAGACAACCAACTACCCTTGACACTTTTAAAACTTTATTTAACCTTATACGTGGGAATGTATTAGACCATAAGATTTTTTATCAAACAATTTGAAGTAAGCTATTTTTTAATTAATTAAAAAAAATATCTTCTTTAATTCGGATATTAGATCCAACCCTATAGATGCTAAATTTTAATAAATTTGTAAAAACAATATAACATATGTAAAAGAGGTAAAATAAAATTCTGTCATGCCATACAACTATCGTAAAAAAGATAATTATATACATAAATTATATCTCCTCTACAGAATGACAATTACATACATGTTTTTTCTTGATGGTCTTGTAATTCCAAGCTAGTTTTACATTTAACCACACAGCGACTTAGTAACATGCCCAAGCCATCACTTTCACTATAAAACATTCACGCTTTTCTTTTTTTCTTTTCCCGCAGAGACCTGTCAAACATACGGTCCGGAGCTGTTGGCTCCCCGGCATTATTATTTATTTACGAGGACCCCATCCTTCCAGGGATCACTCGAGTTTTTACACCAGATTGCCTAACTGCTATGTTTCGTGCAGCTTAACAAATATCTTAATATATTTTCATATAAAAAAGTATGATATCAAATGATTAAATTTGCTATAAACAATCTTATATTAGATGAGTTCTACGTTTAACACATTTATCGGTAATTTTAATAAAAATAAGCATATGTAAAAGTGACAATTACATATGCTTATTATTTAGACAAGTTCTAATTGTTTTTTGTAAACAATTTTCTGTAAAAATATATATATTATTTTAATATGAATAAAGTATACGTTGGAAAAAAATCACCCTAAGACTGCCAATGTCTTAATGGATAATACGTGTAATTGAAAAAGAGTATACACTACATGCACAAGCACTGTGGTATCCTCTTGATCTAAATTTACCATTGGCTCAATCCTGCCGGGGGTGGATGCTGCGATTGATTGACCGCTGGGGGGTGGCTCCGGCCAATCCAACACTCCCCTCCTCAGCAAACCTATTGGATTCTTTTATCTTTATTAGAGCCGTATAGTGTGTGTGTTGCTTTTTTTATCATTCCCCAGCAACACCATTCAGAGACTGAAGACAAATAAAAAGGTGTCGGTTTTTTTTATATCTCTTCGCCGACGTCTATCCTTCGTCGCCGACTTCTACTTGAGAATTCTTAAAAAAAATATTTTTCGTCATTGGTATCTTAACTCTGAGCATCGCGTCAGTATCTCTATAACAGTGAATGCTATAAGGTTGGCAATCTTTTATTTATAGAAATTTACAGGATTCGTGACTTAGACCATGGTTAGCCTTTACTCTAGCCGCTGATAAAAATGCAAACACAATTTAAGGTCAACACATAGCCACATTTATTGAAGACCAATATTTATAGACGGTTTTTAGACTGAATACGTTATGAAAGTAATGCGCGTGCAGCCCTTATTAATCTCTGCTTGGTGATCACTGACAGTGACGGCACTCGTGCCGAGAGTATCTGCAGACGAGTATTCCTCCTATGCTCCAAAGGTCTTTGTGACGGTGTATCAATCCGCAGCCATTTATTGGATCTGCAGATAGAACGTCAGCGATTGTAGTGGTCAGCTTGCCTGTTAATTGGTTAGTCGCCATGGCGGCATCCGTGTGTAGCGCAACAAGATGGCGACTACATCGTACGATGGAGCGAAATGCAGGAAGGTCTTAATGTTTCGACCGCCAGTGGCAGAGAGAGGGGTTGGTCTCCGCGGGACCCATTAGCATTGGCGCTGCTGATATTTTTTTTGGAGAGGATGACGCCACTCGATTAAGCTAAGGGCGCTATATGTCACTCATTAATATGGGACATATTTAACATGTGCATAACCAAACAAGTGCGGGAAATTGTCTCGCACTCGCTTGGAATTACCGCCAAAGATCTTATTTGATTAAGAAATATAAAATAAGACTATCAATAAATATTAAACCACCGGAGTACAGATTCAGCATTGGAATGACGTGTCAATTTAATAACAAACGTGATTGATTTAATGGTAGATTTCGACGGATACTATTTTGACTACCGGACAAAACGAATGCAAAAAATATATCATATTTTGCAGAGTACAAGAAAAATGGTTGGGGTATCACGGGATATGATTGTTACAACTTACCGTATGAAAAACACGATGGATCTCCGAATGTTTCATAAAACACGGATGAGGAAAATGCTAAAAAGCGCAATGTCGTGAATTGAGAAAAGAATTCGTGCAAAATACTTATTTAAATATTATTCATTTGTTGGAAATGAAAGATTGGGGCAGTTTGTAGTACTGGAAAGCAAGAACATAAGGATGAAGAAGGTCAGGGAGGCTTTATACGGGTGAGTGTCGCTTTGGAGATTTTCTGTCATGCCATTATTGCAAATTAATGGCAAAGAGTGATAGTGCGTTATACAACTCCTTGCATATTTTAAATCATTCTTCTTATTCAGGTGTCTTGTCCGTTTTCAGACGTAGGTAATCTACATATCCTTGTTTTTCTCAAAATAATTGTTCGTTTTTGGCGAGCTGTATTAATTGCCGAGTTATATAGTGCGGATACCAATATCCGGTCAATTGCGGTTTAGACTGTAGTATATATTTTTTTTTTTTAATAAATAATATAAATAAAAATATTCGCTACTTGTCACTCGTATAACAAACGAATACTGAGACAAACCCCCTCCTACTTGCCTGGACACAAGAGGGTCAAATCCGATACCAACATGTTACAAGATGCACGTCCAATGCCAGCAATGGCCAACTCTTTACAAAAAACCGCATACCAAGACGGCTCGGGTCCCCGCGGTATAGACACGAAAGGGGAGCCCTCACGTCACGTGTGAAACTCAGGTTCCTTTGGCCTCAACTACCATGGTAAGGCCCATGCCCTCAGCGAGTGAGAGCCTTGTGGCTGGCAAATGATGATGATGATACCAAACAATATTTTTTTGCATATGTGAAAATTAAGAAATCCTATTGTGTGTGCTATAAATTTCATGAAAAGTTTCTAAGCACAACAATATGCGTTGAATTATTTAAAACCGTCCAAAGAAAGTTTTCAACTCGAGCTTTGCATTTAATAGCGGGGAAGAAGTATAATAAACAAAGTGATGCCGGTGATGGCAACATAACTTCGTAGTTATGAATTTATTTACATTTGTATGTGCAATGCGTAAAATTGTTTTGCTACCAGCAAGTGAATTTCCTGCCTCTAAAGCCCCTGTCTCAGAAGCTATTTAAAGTATGATTTATAAGCGGTGCATTGCATCGAATTTGATGCAGATTACCCTAATGATAAATGGAATGATACGATTTTAAAATTTGTGGGGATTATTCTCCATAACAGATATTGCTTAAATTTATTTCTAGGACTGCGTACGGATGTTTGTGTAATTACCCAAGTCCTAGAATGATGTATGTATACAAGTGCTTAAAATGTTGTTTAGGTTTCGAGTTCAAAACAAATCATAAGGGAAAATGAACAACCCAAAAGACAAATGGGTTACGTGTCTTCCTGCTACAGGTTCCTCTCTCCCTCTGCTCACCCACCGAAAACTTTACGATTCCCCTGTACCAGGATTAGTAGCTTAATTTCCAACAATTCGCAATCGAATGAGACTTGAATTAGTATCACATGCCACCAATGACCTTCATCTATCTTCTTGCGGTATCTGCTTGACAATTACACGATGTTTAACAGTGGATGGTTAAGTCTTTACATATCGTTTCGAACTAATTTATATGAAGCACAAGGAAAGTCATATGTTTGTTATGTGAAATATTCCTAGATTATACAATATGTTGTGAATAAATCTTGTAACTTTAACAATTAATAATATATTTGTATTTTTAGTCACAGAATATATATTGGAATATGTTTGATATCTTTATTATTTGAGTTTCGTTGTCAAGGTCGTCTCATTTTATCTCATTATTTTACAAACGTGTAATCTACAGCGGTAACGGGTGAGAATTGACATATTTCCAATTAAAAAAAAGTGTTCAAAAACCGTGAGGAAGGATGTGTTTGTGTCCTAACCTAGATAATTAATATTATATATAATCATTCTCCATATTGTCAGTAATCAGAAAAAATAATAAAACAACAATATTCGCCGCCATGGGCGTGATATATTTTCTTGCTAGTACATGCGGTACGATGTATATACGAGTATTCGCGAGAGTCAGTCTGAATACCAGAATAATTAAAAAATCTGAAATATAGACCAAACTTTGAAGGATATCATGAATAACTCTTTTTATTCTTAGAATAATCCATCATTTTTCAAAAAATGTCAAAATATTGATGAAGAATACATCAATATCTAAATTACTTGAAATATTTGGGGTATTTGAGATATCCCCTTCGGACTTCGCTGTTGTTTTCGAGCCTGCGTGACGGATGAATTAAATAATCGGCGATTTCATCAGTGGTATTAAAATTGTTAATATTGTTTGTTTAATATTTTTTATTATTAAATGTTTCATAAGCCCAAAATCGACGTTTGGAGATGCATTTATTTTTTAGCTGTTTGCGACATGACGTCACTTTTGCCTTCAGCCAATTGCGCTCGGTGGCGGAAGTCATCGACGCGCCCCACGCTGTCGACGTCTTCCGCCAGGTCGCACTTCCGGTTTCTCCGTTTTATCTCCGCTTCCATTCTGACGGCGTCGTTTTCACCGTCAATCCATCTCGAGCTCTTTATCGATCCTGATTGACAAGATTGCTCCTCCGTGACAGTGATGAATTATTCAAATGGTTATTTGAGCAGGGGGAGAGGAAACTTTTTTCGATTCAGCCCAAAAGTTAATCCGCAAAACACCGCATCTTAATCTTGGAAAACGACCGATTCGTAATGTTGAAAAATAGAAATCGAGACTTTTAATACTATCCAAACATTTTTATATTATTAAATAAATAAAAATGTTTCATGATTGATTGTTATAAATACAATGATACATTTCTAACAAATTATATAATATGAACAAAATTGATTATACATTTTCACTCAATTATTCAAAGAAATATAAATATTTAGGAAATAAATGCGGGATCTATATATGCTTTTTCATGCTATTTGAAAAACATCTCGTTGCAAAAGTAAAGTTATTTAATTCATTTTAAATAGTATGTATGTACCGTTATCTTTTCCTAAAAATAAATTTAACATGAGTTACATTTAATTTGATATGGGTAAAATATATTATGTGCCATACTGTACTGACAGAAAAATAAATAATATTGAAATATTCTTGGAATATATGCATAATAATATGTATACATGTGTATAGTACAGGGTAGTGATATCCAACCTTTTTGGGGGAAAGAGTAACTTTATGTACGATGTTTAACGAATTCCTATGTACAATAAATTAATTGTAATGGTTTTTCTATCTAATATTTCTGGCGAACCATTAGATTTTTATCCAAAGAAAAAATGTGAATCTCAAATATTTAAAATAAGGGATTAATCGTCTAGTTTCATAAATGTTCTCTTATTAGTTCGATCAATAGATATTTTTCTCATGATACGTTTTCTTGCTACTTCATGAATTTTCTTCACTTCCCTAATTTAATTAGTTAAAAAATATGTTTTGATATAATTTTTATTATCTTTATATCACATCTGGGTTATACTGCACGACTATATGTTTAATAATAAAATATACTTATATATATATATATTAATATATAAACCATCTTCAAAAGCTCAATGTAGGGGGTAGGGCTCTATTTTCCGCGAAAGCCTAAGAAGAGAGCTTATATTGCGGGACCTCCTGGGGCCTCTAGAAACCATTCAACATCAGTCCTATCTCTAAGTTCTATATGAATATATATATAGCTTTTTTATGTCTTAAATAAAAAATTAAATTAATAAATGCATACGAATAAATATTCACTAATTACTTTTTTTAAATGAGATCGATTTTTTTCAAATTTGCCTTTGAATAACTGGATCTTCTACAATTAGACAGTCGTATTTGATATATTTATCTATCCCATCCAACGCACAATGTGAAGATTTGTGTCATAAATAAAGGGTAGCCATTGTGTTTCACCTATAGCACGGGGGTAACAAGGAAGAGTCCTCAGGGCAGAAAGGGCGTCTTTTATATCGCATTGTCTGGCCCCGGGTACCAATAAAGAGGCTCCAGTTCCAAATTGAGGGTCTGTGATTGAATTTTCAAAGGCTTTGGACCCCCACCCATATCTCATCCTCTTATTCTTTGTATGCCATTTTTTTAACTTTAATGTTTATTGAAAATTACCGTTATAAAATTTATTATAACTGTAATCCTTAAACACAATTTATTGATGTTATAATTAGATAGAATCTCGATTAATTTAAAAAAAAGTTGCATGTGTGTGGATATTTTTCAGCACTAAAATGATTATAATTCATGTATTATATTTTTAATAATATTACAATTTTTAAAACAAGATTTAAATATAAAATATTAATATTTGCATATAATTTAAAAACTGGACGTCCACTGTGCAACTTGTGGCTTGTTACATCGAAAAGCTTCTCTCTTTTTCTGAAAGCTTACAGAAAGTCCTACTTTAAACCGATTAGTCACGGGTCACACGTGTCCACGCCCCCTACGTGAAAATGGCCAAAGCCTTGTACAACTCTCTTCAGCTTCTTAAATATCCTTGTTTTACTGCAACGTCAAATATTCATTTCTTTTTATTACATTTATATTTAGGATCAGTAAATTTTCAATTTTCAATTGTTTTTTATGAAATCTAATCAATTGTTTGATTATTTAATTGCAATTAATTTATTATACTTCGTTTTTATTGTTCTTTTTGATTTTGGGAATTAGTTGAAATTTATCTTCGGATTAGGAAGAAATCGCAGAGGGCCAAGTTCAAGGAATACAGAGATGTTGTTTTCGGCCAAGAATTTTCATATTTGCTACCAGTAAAATCACGTGAAATATTTTGACATTTATCTGTAAATTAAACATTAATTAATGTCAGTAAAACAATACAAAATAAAATTATAACAATCGCACTTATGAAGCTCGTGTAATTTTTGAATTTTTAAGAGACGAGGAGATTTTTTTTATTTAATCAATCCTACCTGACAATTGAACATAAACAAAGGTCTTAATTCTACGTAGTAACATAATTTAAGAAAAGCTTGCAAACCCTGAAGGTAACTGGGTAAGAGTCCTTTGCTCCCGCCCTCGCTTGTCGAATCAAAAAAAGTAATTAAGAAAATTGGAAAAAGCCTGAGTGATGATGCAAAAAGGACATCGAACGCGTATAAAAAATAAATTTCACTAAATATTTCGCACCCCTCCAGCATTCAAATTTGGCCAAGAATACCAGTGTCACACAGAGCGTGATGCTGTGTTGCCGTTCTGTTGTTTTTCGCCTCTTCCTTTTACATATTATTGGAGTTGTTTTCGATGAGCCGCTAGTGTCGGATTTGCAATTCACCCACACAGGGCGACATTTTCCAGGGGCGTATCCTTGACTCGGTAAATGCTGCATAAATTTCTGCACCCCGTTTTTTTCTGCCTAGGGATTTTTCCGAATCCGGATTTGATGCGAACAAGAAATGTTGGATATTGTTTTATAAATATTTGAATTTCTTCTCTTGCAGTCACGTACGATATTTCCACCTCGGGGAAAACTCTGACGGGTGTGAGTGTCAAAGAAAACTCAGTATTTTTGTCGATGATTACATGGCGCACTCCCAAGGGATATTTGAATAATAAAATATATATATTCTAAAGATTTTTTTTTATCCAAATTTAGGCATATTTTTATAACAAGTTTTGTCTGCGGACTAGATAATCTTTATATTGTAGTGAAGCGTATTAGACAGTTGAGACTGCTTGACATAGCCGTATTTACATGTATGTACAATGGGCGCCGACTTTTTGACGTTGCTATAATGCATTGTTAACCACGAGCTTTTGAGCTTTCAAATTGTTTTCTTTTCATGTTTGAAGAAGGAAACAACAAAAGGCTCATGATTGAAGTTGCCTCTGAAAAGAATATTTTTCTTTACATGTGGAAATGGAAAACGATTCTCGACAATACCTTTTTTATTTCTTCGACGTTTTAACCCTCGGGCAACTTCTGAGGTAATTTTAAGGGAGCGTGTCATTGCTAACAGTTCGGCGCCATCGCCGCTAACGTGGCCAATATGCCGAGATTTTCTTGAATATGTGTTATATCGACGAACTGTCGAAAAATATAAATTCGAATAATCATAAAATGTGTCATCGCATTGCTTGTGTATATCTATATATCTACCATACTCGTGACTTGTTAAAAGCAGATAACGCCTTAGAGAAGAGAACAAACGAATACCGGGACAAACCCCTCCCATTTCACCTGGACACAGTCGAGAGAGGATAAACTGATACCAATATGGTAGAAGATGTGTACGTCCAATGCCAGCAATGGCCAAGAGGAAACTCTTGCAAAAAAAACTGGCATACCAAGACGGCCTGGGTCCCCGCGGTATGGACACGAAAGGGGAGCCCTCACGTCACGTGAGACTCAGGTTCCTTTGGCCTCAACTACCATGCGAGAGTTTTGTAAGGCCCATGCCCTCAGCGAGTGAGAGCCTTGTGACTGACAAATGATGATGATGATGACATAGGATTTTTTTGTTGTTGACCTTGAAAAGGGGCATGGATGGATAATATTATCTTTAAAAATTTAGAACTAAATGGGTTCAAGAAGATTTTTTGAAAAGTACGAGGTTGCCATAGAGAGCAGTTGTGCTAATAGGTAATACTCCTAATTTAAATGAACGCATATTGAAAACAAACGATAGCTTTTTACCACTTCTTTAATTCAATGATTGTTTCTTTAACACTTTCGCGGACACTTAAAAAATGTATGAATACCATGGGACACAAATAATTGACATAATTCATTGAAAGCTCTCTAAATTACACAATTATTATATTATATTATATTTAACTCATTATTAATTATAAAATTAAGGTTGAAGTTTGTGTTTATGGACAACAAGGATAACTTGCACCTAAAAACTCTTTTGGATGTACGACGCAGACTGCGCTGTCTGGGACAATTAACAAAAATACGACTGGAATTGCTGCCATGTCCTACGCGGCATAAAAATTATTGCAATTGCAGTCGTGTTTGTAAATGTGTTAATGAACCGACATTACTGTACTGGTCTTCTTGGAACCTCTTGTAATGAAGATTAGATTTATCGATTTTTCCATGCAAACCAAAATCACAGATTTTCCTAATAAATACTAACCATGTTAAAAGTTTGCTTTAGAAATGCATATGTAATTAATTATATTTTCTAAATAAAAATTGGTAATTCGCGTAATCCGTTCGACTGTATTTTTTTTATGAAAGTATTGTCTGGATTTATTAATAATTAAAAGTTATATTTTGTAAAATTGCGTGAATAAAACAATTCTATTTAATGAAATAATAATTTTGTTTCTATTGATGTATTTTATTTTTGCATTATTAAAAGTTGTTATATATTGTTGAAAGAATTGAAGCAAACCCTGTTTTTATATATGTATGATAATTTTATACTGATTTACTATTTCTATTTTTTACTGGCAAAACTGATGATATAAGATGTATCTTCGATAATATGGGATTCCTATTATTTTCACGGGGTAAAAATAGTTTCCTTCCGAATTTTATGTTTTAATCAGGCGGTAGTCTTAGCGATGGCAATAACCGTGATTGGTTATTTTGGTATTCTGTCACTTGTAACGATTCCCCTAGAGCTAGCAGCGACATTTCCCAGCGGTAGTTATGGGTGTCAGCGAAAGGAATGGGGTGGGAACGGGTAGCTTTGAAATGGAAGGGAATGGGTTTGGACAGGTAAGGGCGTCCCATGTCAGATTACCGTCTCAGATGAATTAATATGTTACCGAACAACATGCCGTTCTTTCAAAAAAAAAAAAATAAAAAAAATATAATAATTCCACGTCCTGTTCAGCCATGCTGAAAAAATCGCGGTCGTCACTTCGGGCATTAGCGAATGTGTGCCTCATGTTTATTTCATAATTTGATTAATAATTAAATATTGGATTATGCTGCAATTGAAAACTGGAAGTCGGTTCGCGAGTGTGACTTTAAAAGCTTCCGGTGAATAATTAAAGCATTCTTGATGGGATTAGAAGCAGCGCAGCCCAGGCACTAAATAGGTGAGGAGCGGAAGACGGCGGAGCCCTAATGACGTCCCTAGGGAGACGCCGGCGCCGGGAGACGCCACTGCGTGATTGGCGGCGGATCATGCGGGACCCCGGGGCCCCCAAGTCCGCTCCCCTCGACCCCGCCAGCGACAGATTTTTATTCGGTAATGGACAAGGAGTCAGCTGACGACACCTGCTCGCCTTTCCGCCACCTCCTCCACATAACCATCAATAATTGATTTTTTTAAAATAAATAGTCTAATACAATAATTAATTATTTAAACTTTTTGAATACTTTTACTGAAAATGCGTCATTAAAAATAATTTAATTATATAATTGAATAGTTTTATGTATTGTGTTAGTTCTAAACGTGTGAAATTATACAATAGTGGAATCTGAATAAATTCCCAAATTGCAATTATAAAAATGGAAGGGAAAACTGTAATGTTGTGATACGGTTGTGTGGTAGAGGGTCCCCGGTGAGCAATGTACTCAGTTCTATGTTACAGATGTTTGCAAGAGAGACCAATTTTCATGTGAACATTAAAACACATGCGAGGACCGAAGAAAACCAAAGATGATCGCGTCACATCATATATTTTTTACGACCGAATTTCATAAAACACCCATTTTAACTGTTTAAAACAAAAATTGCTCGCACAATTTATGAGGCTAGTGCTCTTCTAAAATCGTGGCGTTCTTTTTTTTGCCAATACATTCGTGATAAATTTATGAGTCCCTATGGTTCCACTGACTTGTTATTTGAATTTTATGCTGGTATTAGTTTTAATACGGGAGACGATACTCACACACATATCATAAAGTGCTTATGTAAAATAACTACCGCACTTTATAACCAATCTCTGAAATTTGTACATAATGCTTTATTTAGTCAATGACGAGTACCGAAAAGAAACGCAATCGACCTTAAAATAAATTACATCGATCCAATTCCATAGATGCTTCTTATTATGAAACACTAGGCTTTCCCAAACTATGTTGCGTGGAACAACAGTGTTCCGCTGATTCTGAATAGATTGGAGATGCCACTCATTAAGTGTATTGATGTTTGTACAGATGATGGTCGAGCAAGGGTAGAAAAGATGAAAGTTGTTGTATCACATATCCAGAAAGAACCACCAGCAGTCGTTGTATTTTGCATAGACAAGCAAAGTTGACTAAAAAAAAATCCAAAAATTAAAAAAATATTATGGACGATGCCGTGAAAGTGATAAACTATGTAAAATCAAGACCACTTCAATCCAGATTATATAAAAAAATTGTGCGATGAAATGGGTAGTGAACACAAAGCACTTTTATTACATACTGAAGATGGCTAGGCAAGATCTAGAGGAAAGGCACTATTAAGACTTAATGAACTTCGACGTGAGTTAGCTGTCTTCTTAAAGGCACAAAATGATGATGATGATTTCGTCTGGCTTTTACTTTGCCATTCTTCGCGTGCTCGTCGTTGTTGGAGTTTCCTCCGCCCATTTCGGAGCACACTAAGAACAACATTAGTTGGCTACGTAATCCAGGTGCAGGTTAACCCACTAGCCTTACGGAGAGGCAGGCCCCTCTTTGGGCTGGCAGGCCAACATTGCACGCCTTAGCGATAGTCTAAAACAGCCACCGGGTGCGGTATTGCTTCCATCCGAACGAGTTTCCTCTTTGCTGCTACGGTCTGGGAACTGAAAAGACGGAGCGAGTTTGTAGGAAGCGGTAATGTGATGGGAAACGGCTCAAGGAACCATCCCGGCATTTGCCTTTGAATTGAATTTGGCTAGGGAGCCGGGTCAACCTAGCCCGCTATAGACTCGTCTCTACACCACTTACTGGTGAGCAAGAGATACAAAAAAATTGTTCTAGATACCTCTACGTGATTTATTCCTAAAGCATGCGTTTCTACAGACGAAGTGATTAATTCTAAGCATGCTTTAAGTCAGCAGTTATTAGTTATTCACCACAGGTTAGGATGTCTTCCTTCCCAGGGCACACCGATGATATCCATGCTTTGTTCCGTCGTCAATCTGGAGAGGTAATCTGATTTTGCAGCGATTAGCCCTTCTACGTTGATCAGGCAAATTCTTTAATTCCGTTTTTAACAAATCCTTCATGGTTAATCAAAATTGCATATCTGACAGTTATCATTACATGAACTTATCATTACAAGGTAGAATATAATAATTTTGATTGTTTTCTGCCTTACATGAATGTTTGAATGAATCAAATTTTAACGGAATGAAGCTGTATTTTTGGAATCTAGATAACTTGAAAAGAATTCTTTTGCAATATTTTCAGAAAACTAGTAATGACGATTCCGGGGTTCGGAATCCATTTTCCGTTACAGTTACACCAGTAGGCTTATTGGTTTAATTAGTGATTATGATTTGAAATAAAAATACAAAGCTCAGTCTTTAAATGATTTCTGGGCGAGTTTGCCAGAAGAGTACCCCTATTTTTTTTTATTATGTCGCAACGAAGTCAAAGTGCAGAAATAGGTTTAACGCCACACCATATATTAAAATGCATCTTACCAATATTGTGCCTGATATCAAGAAATGCAATTCAAGGACTCAAAATCATTAATTTCTTTATTTATGCATATTTTTATGTTTATATTATATTATAGTTTTATTTTAAAAATGATTTATAAATGATTACAGTAGGAATTACCCAACCTGAAAAATTAGCGTTCCATCGCAGAATAAGATTGGGAAACCCTGATTTACACAATACATATTTTTTTTAATAAATTCGTAAAAAAATAATGGGTTTAGCAGATAGTTTCGACTTAATGATGGGAATGGAAAGGATTATTAATACAATTAATTTATGATGAATTAAACGATGGTTTTATAAATAATAATGTTTGAGTAATTTATTGTTAGATTGTGTATCTATTGTTGTTGCGAAGGTGGTGTTTATTGTGTGAGGTTTTCTCAGGGTACGAAGGAGCCGTGTGTGTATCCGGCAGACATTCTCCATAGTTCCAATTCCAAACATTTGACAATCCCCTCGGGGGACATTAGAAAATAAAATTTATATTTTATGACAGCGAGGCTGCGCGGCGGCTCCCAATAAACCCATTGTCGAGCGGCGCCCCACCACGGGGCGACCCTGCCACCCCCCCCTACACCCACACATGGGTCCATCCGCTGTTGACACTATCTCGTCTTGAGTCTCAATCTAAAACTATCAAACTTATTTCGAATTCATTACATATTTACCCATTTTTTTTAAATCCGCAAACGTTACCGACTATATTCAGAGTGCGGACTTATCAATAAAAATAACCGAGAGCGAGGTGAAAAAACGAAATTTTCAATATAAGCCCTTCATCAAAGTAACGATAGTCATAAAGTGTTGGAGGACGGCTCGAGGATATTCACTATAGCCCCAATAAAAACTTTTTTGTGCGATCATCGCCACAAGGCTGGGTGGCGAGGGGGAGGGCGGCGAAAGTTTCCTCAAGTCCAGGGATAGTTACAAGTGGTGTGGAGACACACTCTCCCGATTTGAAATCCCTTCTGGAGTGATGTGGCTGAAGGCGCCCCAGGGCGTCGGTAAAGGCGATCAAACTGCCCCTAACTGAATCCGCTCCCCACGCGCCTCCGACCCACGTGCGCACTTATCAACACCGATCAATGTAAATTAAATCAATTATTTTCGCAAATTTATAAATAATCACACACGTTTGCAATAATTGCCTCCAAATAACAAAGTTCCCTCTCACTTTCAATATTCATATTTTTATTGACATATGATACAATAATGTTATCACTATTTTTGATGACTTGTTTATTTATTTATTTTGACTACAATGGTTGGATGGCATAACAGAAAGATTCTAATTCACCATTTAAAGATACGAAAAAGATGCAAGAGAAATCAGTCTCTGATACTAATATACCCCCCAGTGTCAAACCACGACACTGGTTAATTTTAATATTATATCAGTTGGATTGAAAATTATATTATTTGTTTTTATAATTATTTATTCAACTTAGGATAGATGCCATTAAATTAATTAATTCCAACGTGACAAATTACCTACATAAATATTTTTATAAAACATGCGGAAGTAATGGGTCCCTTCCTCTCACCCTCTGGCCAGTGTTATAAAGAATTCCCTGAAATCATAGTTTTCGTCGGACACCTATCCGAATACTAACATAGTTAAGCCACGGTTTACTTACATTATCGAAATAATATGCATATTACTTATAAGCCATAACACTAGTTATATTTAGTTAGTAATTTATTCATTATTTCCTTCATCAGTATAAAATATTTATTGTTCACGCATTTAGCGACTTATTTAAAAGGTAAATTCTGAATCTCGAGAGTCAGAAGTATGTTCTAAAGCTGATTATGCATTAACTAACTATTATTTAAAAAAGAGCTGATAGTTTTTTTTTATAATCGTTGTGACCAGGGCTTCGAATCGGAGCTGATTTGAAAAAATCGGATTATTTTGGTTCAGTACATGTTCACTGCTGAGTTCAAAGCTGAACCGAGAACAGGAAACTGAATCTATTTTTTTAATTGAAACGGAACGAAAACCGGCAATTATTGATTCAAAATATTTTTTGCAATTGTCTCATTTAAAATGCAATCGCCAAACTTTTTATGGCGCCAATTTTTAAGGTACCCGCTATAAAAATCCGCCTTATAGAAGAATAGGCACCGATACAAAGTTTAGGGTTTGGTTTTTTAATTCTATTGTGTAAATAGAACGAAATCAATACACCTTTATTTATTTAATTCTCATATTTTAAATGTCCTTGTTCTACAATATTTAGTTAATTCACGCGTCTGAGTTATATTTTGTTGTTAACCAAAGAGCATTGACTTTTATTTTGTGCAGTACTACGATTTACGTTTTGTAGAAAACGTAAATCTAGAAGGAAGCGCTATAGGAGGGACTGATGCATATACGCCCCAAGCGCTATAGGAGAGTTGACTGTACACATAGCGTAATCTTCCGTTCATGCAAATATATTTTCGGACTAGGTTGAGGCGGTATATTACAATTGATCCAAATCTGCAGGATATCCAGATCATTCATCATCATCTGAAGTCATATTTATTGATCGAGATATCGCAGACGATTTTCATACTCAACTGCAACACTGCTGCATTGATTGAATTTACAATTATGTGTTTCAAATGCATTTTTGGATCATCAATTTTAGTCAAGGAAATAGATATCAAAATCTAGATTCTCTCTTATATACTTATATATGATTTGACTTGACATATTAAATAATCAATTATCAATTATTTGTTTCAGATATCAATGGCCCGAACGACACTATGGATAGCATGGAATCTGGTGAGTGTTGCTTCTTTATATTCGATACATAATGTATTCCTAGAATTTTAAAGCTGGAATCGCGGTTAAATTTAGGACGCCGTTCGTTTAACCGTTTTAAATATTTTGTATCTGTACATCGGAGGAGCGACGGGGGGAAAAGGTCAGACGGGGACCTCACGTGTGCTCGCGCCCCCAGGCGCTACACGGAAACCCTCCTAGGGGGCTCAGCCCCCACCGTCCGCTGTGACCCTCGTTAATGCACCAATTAAAACGGATATTTTTCGCAAACACATCCTGATAAAATACAATTCAAACGGCGCTTATAAAATATATTATCGTGGAAATTTGTATATGTTGATGATGCCAGTCGTGCGAAATGTTGCATGGGTGCTTCGGGTACGGGCTTTAGTGCTTTCAGGTCGCCTATTGAATCTGGTTGCAATTACAGCTCGGCGAGATTGCCGCCACTTGAGGAGTGCTCCGATCTACCGGAAGCGGATATAAATCTGTCAGCCAACTTGACAAGACTGAATTATTGTCCTTGTTTTGTAATGCGACCGTTTTGTTGAAGTTGTGCAGGAATATTTCTATGCTAGTTAGTGTATACAGAGCAGAGACAAAGTTCTCCAATCTTTTTTTTTAATATTTAGATTTATCATAAACAAAGTCAAAATTAATCGTTCAGTATGCGGCGTCGCGGAAAACTAAAATAAAATTACCTTCGTTTCATTGTCTACGGTTTATGAAGTACATAACGTCGGGCATAAAATACTTTATGTATGCATTATTGAGTTGCAAAGATCCATAAATCCGCTTCCTTATTTTTGGCCCATCTCCCGAACGCATAAAAGATGCACGACAAAGTGGGTCAGTAATAAATAATCGCCGAGATTTGGCTCGATGCATTTTTGAGGAGGACCTCTCGCTAATAAGCGAAGGGCACGTCGGCCGTAAAAAACTTTTAGTTGCGACCGTTGCCGTGGCGACCGTAAAAACAACGCCGAAAGTAATCGCGAAAAATGTGTATAATAAACCGGCCCTGCACGTAAAACTATTCCAACGACCCGGGGGCGCAGGGGCCAGATTCGCGCTTCCCACACCCCTCCCCGGCCCCGCTGCATATTAAATATTTACCGCCAGGTTAGGATAGACACCTGAATGTTATGATAATAGTAATAATTCGCTTATATAGCCTTTTGGGGAGGGAGGGAGGAGGATCGGGGGCGTTTTACGAGGCGGCGCGGTCGGCGTCATACGTCAACACGTAGGCTATTGCCGTTTTATGCCGCCGTTGTTGTTGCTGTTGCAGCGTGCAACATTCATGACGCACTGAAATATGCACTCGAAAAATTGTCGGCGATTTTGAAATTCTTATTCGGTGGACGATTTCCAGTCGCGGTCGCACGAATCCCGGTCGCAATCTACAATTTCATATTCGGACGAGCGGAATGTGTCCCATTCCTCTAATAATTTTTCCGTTATCGCCGCGTCTCCCCGCCGTAATTAAGTTGCAAACTATGAAGGTGGCTAACCCGTTCGCCCCCATCCCCCCGGCTCCGCAATTGCATTGGCTCCCATTCAGCATGTCGGAGAAGGCAAGGCAGGGGAGCCCCCGGCGCCCGCGGTTGCCGCCGCGGTCCGATAACTTTTGTCTCCAACCACTTCTTTCAATCATCCCTCGGGCACTTTTAATTTTAATATTTCTTGTCGACCGATAACGTCGGGGGCTACGTCCTCGTGCTCCCCGGGAAAACATTTCGAGAAACGCTCTCCGCGTGCACCGTTCAAGAAATTTAATAAAATTACAGTCAGTTCTCGAAATTCATACAAAAAAATAATAGACAAAATAGGCAAGATTGTTCTATATAAATCTTATAATAATAGGCAAATAGTATAACTGTTTTGATTCCAAATCTGGGCAAAAGTTGACGTGGCGTCTTTAAGCACAATTTTTTTTGTAGCTCTTCAAGTTTATCCTGTTCTTTTCTACACCTTTAGTCGGCACCCCATGTCTAAGGATCGTGACCATTCTTGTTCCGAATCTTCTTGATTTTGTATCTCCAGGATGAATGTTTCCAAGCGCGGCGAGCTTCCACAGGCTATCGTTTCTTTTTTATTTTAGCGAGATGTCCAAAGTATCGAAGAATCCTTTTGAGACATGTAATTGAGAGACCGTCATCTTTATCGAATCCCATTTCTTCCAGGACAGACACGTTTGTGCGCTTAGCAGTTCATGGTATTCTCAGCAGACGTCGCCGGCGTCACTATTCAAAGGCGTCAATTTTCTTTTTCATGTTCTCATTTATGATCCAGGTTTTTAAAAATTGAGAATACCAGACTCTGCACTAAACATTTTTAAACGTCTTTTTGGATACCCTCTGTTTTTCCAAATTGTCGATAGCTTTGACATAGCATTTTTAGCCATCCCTATTCGCCTTCTTATTTCTGGCTCTCAATTTCAGTTACTCATAAATAGTGATTGCAGATATAGAAATTCTTCAACGCTCTCCTGATCCGGAAGATTATTAGATCTGGATAGCAGATTACTTCCGTCTTATCCTTATTTTAATTTAAGATGATCAACATCTTAAATTACGTCTTAATTGTCAATTTCAGCTTATTTATCAAATTGTACAATATTCTTGGGTAACTCTTCCTTTGACTTATTCATCTCTATTAACCCTTTCAGTGCGGGGCGCATGACGTACATGCGCATACAAATCGTGTCCAGGGTGCGGCCGCATGTCGTACATGCGCGAGATTCTTTAAAACTTTAACTTGTCGTTACATGTAAACTAGACCGAGTTAAGTGATGGTGTTTGTTTTAAAAATCAGCTAATAAACACAGCTATCAATAAATATACAACATATCACAAGAAATTTATAGGAACCATGTAATAAGTAAATATGAATAGTAACGATTCAAATCGCGCGTGGCGTCTCATTTTAAATCTCCGCAGTAGTATCGGTGACGTATCTCGGCTCAGGAATTGTTAAGGGTGTTTAACGTGCATTATGTTCTACATACACGTGTACGGATGTAATGGTATAAGAAAATTGCATTTCGCGTTTTTTTATCTTTGATCTCGCATTCCCATTTTTTTTTTTTTTCTCACTTAATCTCTGTTTGAGCAATTGATATTTTGTTCGATTTATTATTACGAAAATAAAGCAAATCGAGTTTATTTTTTTAGTTGAGGTGGAAGAACATATCCTAATCAACATGTTTGCATAAATTTCTTATAAGAAAATGGCCTAATATAGCGGTAAACGGTGAATACAAATTTACTTCGCCAAAAAAATAATTTGGTCCAAAACGGCGCCGCACTCAGATGCAGAATCGTGTTTAGACCCGCCGCATTGAAAGGGTTGACCACTTCGCTGCGGCAGGGCTAAACACGGATTTGCATCTGTATTAGGCGCTGTTTTTTACCGAATTATTTTTTCAGCGAAGTGATCTCTATACATCGTTTTACCACAATAAAATATAATTTTACTGTGAGAAATCTATTTAAAAGTGTGAAATGGAATTTATTTTTTCATCTTCATTGAAAAAATGAACTAGATTCATTTTATTTTCGTAATAATAAATCGAAGTGCTAAAAAATGTCAACCACTTCCGGCGCCCACACCGATACAGAGCTACGCACACGAGCGTACTAGGTCAGGCGCGCAACAGGGCTGTACTCTAAAATAATAAAATAAATTAAAATGGTGACAGAGGCTAAATATAATCAATAATCAAATGTTAACTATAATAACAGAGTTTTATTTGAATTTCAAATAATGTTCAATATTTTTGCTAGACGGAATCGACCGCTAATGTGCTACGCGATTTGACTGTAAAATTATAGTGGCATGTTTAATTTATTTATTGATTGCTCTCTTAAACTTTCTTGTTTGTGGTTAATTTGTAAAAACATAAAGACGCGCGCATGAATGTCAAGCGCGCCGCGTTGCATACTCGATTCGTGTGCTCATGAATTTCATATTGTTAAAATAGCGCTTTGGGAGTCTCTTCCATATGCCATTTATACATGATTTACAAGATATTTTTTTGCATTATAGATGATATTAATGTCTGATATTTCTCTGTTCCCGCAATCGCTTAGCCAAAAGTCATTAGTGATTTTTTCAGAAATAATTAAACATTATAGATTGCGTCAAAGATGACGCAATCGACTCGAATGGTCGTAAATCGAGGACTATATTTAAAGAATTAAGCGAGCAACTATTGCATATTTATTGGGAATAAAAGAGGTGGAGTCGTAAAAATAAATTCATAATTTCAGAATGTATAGAAATAAAATTTTAGATTGTAATTTTAATTTTATTTATAATTATTTTCGTTGCTTATCATTTTTATAAGCGTTATAAATAAAAATTGCATGAAACTGCAGGATCATACGCAAAGTGCATAACAAAACGGGGGACTTCGTTGATTATTAAATCCGCTGCTGCATCCGTCTACTGATTCGCCGACACGACATTTGCATTATTGAAAACGCATTCACAAATTGATCACGCCTGATCAATACTAAACGATATATAAAAATTTCAAACTGGTTTTTACCATTTTATATAAGAATAGATATCAGTGTTATATTGGTGAATATTTCTGTATAGAATAATATATAATGTGGTCATTTACATATTATTATTTCTTCTCTAGTCTCTATTTTTATGTCTCTTGTACACGTTGAAATACAGATAGATATCCACAAATTCATTGTTGCCGGCGAATAAATCCTTTAAGTCAATTAAAAGCGTTAACGTGAAGGCGAAGCGAGCTTTCATCCGAATCCCATCAGACGCCCCCGGCAACGTAAACGGCTAATCCGCTAAAAGTGCGGCCGGACTGTTTGACCCTTCGGCGGGACGTAAGGGCGAAAGTAGCGGAAAATTAGTGCAGCGGCGGGGCGGGGGGAGCCAGACGGAAAACCTGGTGCATGCTAAGTGAGAAATTGTGTCCGCAATTTGAGTGTGTCCGTTTTAATTGAAACTTTGTGACGTTTTGCGGACGCGCCCATATCGGACGCTGCTGCACTCGCGCGAGATATACCACTCGTTAACCATTGATGCACTCGCCGGATCCGCTATCGCCGTACCTTGCTTGTCGGAATGAATAATCATTCTTGTTTTAGTGGATTTTGATTAATGCCACCGTCATACGTGTGCGTACATGTACTGTGTGCTATGATGTCACGTGTGAGTAGCGAAGCGTGCCCGGGAAACAATTTTCCACTCCTTTTGCCTTCGTGTCCGGGTCTGAAAATTCACGGCGTTCACGTCGTTCATTAAACCATATTGGCTGTTTTTTTGGTTTATCGTGTATTAAACAAATTGAAACGTTTCAACGTCAAAGTGTTCAGGATGTCTAGACATATTAAGCACAAGTGTATCAACAACAAAAATGTGACAATTAGACGTACAATATGTTTTCTCTTATCTGTCAAATTATTCGGAAAGTAATTTCGTTTTTTTTAATGAAAATGAAAGACGATTTTCTTATAGTGAATAAATATTTTATTAAATTATATATTGTCCATTTTGGTCCAATACCTTTTGCCATCTTTCTGGCAGTAGCATGATTCCACGCTCATACATTTTTTGTTCTTTGCTGGCAAAAAACTAATGATTTTTGACATCCTTATTTGAAGTAAAGATTTTACCGTCTAAAAAAAAATTTTAAAGACCGGAACAAATACTAATCAGAAGGTGCCAGATCTGGAGAATATAGTGGGTGTGGTAGTATATCTCATCCAAGCTGTAAAAGCTTTTGGCGAGTTAACAAATATGTATGAGGTCTCGCATTATCTTGGTGCAACATTATACTTTTTTTATTGATCAATTCTGACCTTTTCTGTTTAAGTGAATCATTCAATTTGTTTAACTGATGACAGTACACTTCAGAATTGATCGTTGTGTTGTCCGGTAGAAGCTAAAAAAAAACGATTCCTTTGAAATCCTACCAAATAGATAGCATCACCTTTTTTGGATGAATATCGGCTTTCGAAGTGCTTTGGGGCGGTTCGTCTTTTTTACTCCATGATCTCTTGCGTTTAACATTGTTGTAGACAACAGATTTATCGCCCCCCAGTGATGATGCGCTTGAAAAATGGATCATTTTCTTGAAGTTTGAGAAGCAAATCACAGACGTCAACGCGACGCAACACATTTATATTCGTAAGAACATGAGGAACCCATATATCGAGCTTTGAGATTAAATCTAAGCGTCTCAAATAATACGATCGAATTCGATATACTCAATCGTTCAGCAATCTCACGAGTTATTATTCGCCGGTTTGCATCAATTAATTCCTTTATTGTGTCTTCATCAGCTTCAACTGGCCTTCCAGAACGTAGTGCATCTTCAACTTCAAAATTTCCGGATCGAAATTTTGCAGATCAGTTTTGGCCCTTGGCGTTTTGCCAATACATCTTCTCCATACACATCCGATAATTGTTTAATTGCTAGAACAGCATTTTTACTTTTTCGATAGTAAAAAAGTTAAATATGTCAAAAATGCTGCTTTTCACTTTCCATATTTAAAAAGGGTACTAACAAAAACTACTGCGTTGAATCAATTGAGCTTTTTCGCAAGCAAGCTTTGCTATATCATCTGTCAAAATATATAATGATTATGCGGCTTAAGTGTGAATTTGGCTGTGAAAAAATACAATTAAGTCCTCTGTTGAACTTTCTGCAACAACCCAACATACACCTTGGACATCACGATCGTATAGTTCCACAAAAATCTCGTGTAATACAAATCTGCGTTATACGAGGTTTGAAGTTCGTACAAAAATAGTGTTTGCGTTCCAAAAAATATCGAGCTTTATTTTTTTTATTAAACAATTGATAAAATATACATTTACATGTTTATTGAAAAAATTTGAATAGCATAGTAAATCATTTATTCATCATCGCTATCACTAACAATTCGACTCTTTTTCGAGATCGAGTGTTTATAATTTCGGCTAATTCTGAAGTAAATTTTTTGGAAAATTCTATGTCAGCCGACGCAATTTTTCCTTGAATTTTTATATTATGTAGTGAGAATCGCTTAAAATTTTCAAACCATCCTCTACTAGCAGGAAAATTATGTTTGTTGATCTTCAGATGACGATCGTTCAGTTCTTTTTAAATTATCATCCATTTTTAGTGCTCTCTTGTGAATAATGTTTCTGTCTATAGATATATTTTAGTCATTATAGGAAAATATAAAAAAAAATATGAAGCTACCTACAGACTTACTACCGACAGCATCAAAAATCAGTGACACGTATATGGGCCAACCTAATATTTAAGTTAAGCCTAATATTGTTTTCATTAATATGCGGGTTAGGTGGAAATAGCACGATATTTAACGGCATTTTTTTGTTATCTCCAATATATATTATTATATGTATATTTTTTGGGGACATAAAGACATTTTTTATGTAGGGTTTGTAGCAAATAATTATTAAATAAATACATACAGATTCGTTGCCTTCTTTAACCCTTTCCACTCTGTCCGCTTTTAGTCGAATCTATGTTACTCTCATTATATTTGTTTACAAATTTAATAAAAGAGGTTTTCATTGGGAAAATAAATAAGACGCATCTATAGAGTTTGATCTAATATCAGATTCAATAAAAGATATTATTTTTTTGAAATAAAATTAAAAAAAACATGGTTGAAGTTGTTTGCTAAAATATCTTCTGCGCCAACACGTCTGGCACACGCAGTGAAAAAAGTTAAAAATATTAATAATAGCATTTGTTGATATATTATAGATTACGTCTCCATTTACTCTCATTATTTGGTATAAGAGTTCATGTATTTTACACGTGTAACTTTTTATCATCAACATATTTGATTTAATTTTTGTTTTCTGTCGTCTGAGTTGTAGTTGCGTCTGAAACTTTTATCAATTTCATATATTATTACGGTAGGGGAAAAACTAGTTAGCATTGGTTAGAATTTGGTGTGGTGTTGTAGAATGTGGCTGGGGGCCCGCTCGCCGCGGCCGTTACGGGGGCCCCGGGCGGCTCGGGGGCCGTTCCGGCCCTGCTGTCTTACGAGCGCCGCGACACCTTTTATGGCGCCCGAAGACGCTCCACACTTTTACACAATATCAACGGGAACGATTCCATGACAATTTTATTAATTTTCTATTTATGAATATGGCGTTGCGGCGGATGAAAATCAAATAAGCGCAAAACACAGTTTTTATAAAATATAATTAAAAAAATAAACATTATCGTTGAAATATATAGCATTTTATATGGTTTTGCGTTATATATCGATACGTAGCCGCTATAATTCAGAGACAATAAATAAAAATATTATGGTATCGGTAATTGGAGCGGATGATAAACCGCACCGAGGCTGGGAGTCTTGGTTTACAACGTGGCGGCGGTGGCGCTTAACGACCCTCGCTCAGACTCCAGGTTGGCGGCGTCCGCCTGCTCTGGGACCGGGGCGTCCCCGAACTGGACGACGCCCGCTGCACCCACAGAATACGACCCGCTATTTTATCAAGTAGTCGCTAATAATATCCATTTTATGAGTGTCAAATGGCCGAAATTTACGGCCGTATTGCACTTCAGCGCGCGCTTTACCTCAGCAGACGCATATATGGCTGTGGACCGCAATGAATTCGGCATTAAATTAACTTGGCGTTAATGCAGTTGCATTTCTCTGTTTTGCTTCGCTAATAATGAGTATTAAAACAATATATATTAATTTAATTTCAACTTTAAATATTAAAAACTTAATAACAATTGTTAATAAACGTCATTGACAATCAATCGACTCGGTAAATTTTCAAGTAAATCCTTAGAACATCCCAAAGTTTAACAGCTATGTCAGTTTTGGGATTTTTTCTAATAATCCAAGTTATTCTGCATTTATAAACTGAAAACAGATGTATTCTGTGCAGTAGACACTTGTTTTTTATTACAATATTTAGAGGAAAAATACGTAAAAATTCGATTAAAAGAAACCAAATATGTTGTGGTCCCTCCCTTATTTAGATAAGAGCTTGAATCCGGGTCGGCATTGAATCCATTAAATTCTTTATTGTATCTGCCCTTATCTCTTGATACTAGATATTTGTTATTGATGTTATTAGTGATTTTAAATTAGGAGGCTTTTCTCTGTTGACTTTTGTTTTCATAATGTGCCATAAATTTCGACGGGGCTTAAATCAGGACTAAAACCTGTCCATGACAATGTTGAAATATTAGGTTTTTCTGTTAAATCTTTGACCAGTGAAAATAAGATCACGCCGATGGCTTAGTGAAGAATCCTCATGAGAGGGGTCATTCTATGGATGGAACAAGTTTCTTTTATAAACTTCTGCATTGACGGTTCCATTGCAAACACTAAATCTCTAACTCCATAGTAAGAAAAGCACCCTCAGACCATTTTTTCTGTTGGATGCTTCAAAGTTGTCGTGATGGATTTTTTGTCAAACTTTCTCATCTTTTCTTGCTTATATACCGAATGCCATCTGAGCCAAACAAGTTAAATTTAAGTACATCTCAGAAGTTAATTTTCCTCCAGTCCTCTTTAGTCCAGGTCCGGTAAAATTTTGTTCATTAGAGTCTTTTGGAGTGCATTTGTTTCAGGAGAAGTGAGTTTTTTGCCTGTGATCTTGCCATAAAATCATCTTTCCCGAGCCTTCTCCGTACCTTTTGGACACAGACTTCAGTTCCTCCACCTTCATTGAATGTTGAAATATCAAGTTTTCTAATAAATCTTTGATCAGTGAAAATAAGAAAGAGAAATGTTAGATATATTCCCCAATCTAAAGTAAATAACAAGGTTTTCATTGAAGATTGTTTTATAGAGTTCTGCATTGATGGTTTCATCGATGAACCCTAAATTTACAACCCCATTTTAAGAAAGGATCCTCAAACCATTTTTTCTGCTGGATGCTTCAAAGTTGGCCTGATGCAATTTTCGTCAAACTTTCTCCTGCTTTCTTTCTCACATACGGAATGCCATCTAAGCCTAACAAGTTAAATTTGCTTACATCCCAAAAGATCATTTTCGTTCAGTCCTCTTTAGACTTGAGTTCCTCCACCTCCGATGAACTCTGTTCTTATATCCACTGCAGTTTTAAACCAGTTGGTTGAGCAGAGCCTTTTTGAATGGCGATCTTCTGGAGCGGTTGTCTTTCGCTTTGGTCCTGTTCCTTTTTTGCTCTCTACAGACCCAGTTTTTTTTAATTTATTTATAAATTGAGTCACTGTAGATTGACGAAACCCCAGCAATGCTGCAATATTGCGGATA
>JAGXCT010036541.1:60700-86996 GCA_022495035.1 Philopotamus ludificatus | reverse complement strand
TTTGATGTAAAAATTATTTTATTTGGTCCATAAAAAATATTTTAGCTGTATTAGATGCCATTTTTTTGTATTATCGATTTGTAGTAAAAATGTTGAGATTTAATGTGCAGATTTAGTGAAAACGTGTTTTTTCTTGATTATCCAAATTCCAAGTTTCGGATCGCAACGTTTGGTCGCCCCAATTTATGATTACGAAACACGGACCCACGCCGCTAATCTGGGCGGCGGGAAAATTTTCATCGAGTTTTTCCGGGGAGTCCCTCGGCCAACTACACGCACACACACCAGCCGCACCATAAAACTTACCGCCCAAACCCCAAAAGCCCCAAAAACTCTTCCACGAGAACGGTCCAACTTTGGGCCCACACCACCACCCTCGGCTAATTCAAACAGAGATAGATAACGTCCTCGTCTGATGCAGTAATATCCCCGACCGCCGAGAAATAAAACTGCCGCTATCTAAACAAAGAGCCCTAATTATTCGGCTGGGGGGCGGCGGGGGGGCCTTACGACCGTTTTGGGGCCCATTCAGACTCGCGTATAGGCCCCGAGGGGCTCCGGCGCCGCCCAGCCAATCACCGACCGGATAAAACGTACCATTCGGTTTTTTCCCACCCCTCCCGCGCCTCCCCCCGCACCCCCGCCGGCCACACCAATTGGAGATTGAACCCGTAGGCGCCGAACACCCCTCCAGGCGCTCATCTAAATTATACAAGTTCATTTGTCGAAATTAATCAGATTGACGTACTGCTGCACAGCACATGATGACCCGTCGGCCTCGGCCGTGGCCGACAGGCGCTCGAAAAAAATAAAAGCGATTCCGAATGTATAAAAACAGATTGGAAATGCAACAATTAAATTATTCACAAATAATTATTCTTATTTTTCTATTAGATATTGATCCCATAACTCATGTCAAATGTTCAAGATTTTTTTTAATTAAAAAAACCGTTTAATTATTATTTAATCAATAGTTAGTTAAACATCTTGGATCAAAGCATTCGAATGTGACAAAGTCAACAGATGATAAGTCGTCGAAGTCGTTTGGCATTTCAACTGATCCATGATAAACCCCGATTATAATTGACTATGATCCATGACCTAGCTTACAATAGTCTAATTGAGATATGACGTTTTGGTACTGGGTCGTGTGCGGAATTATTTGCAGGCTGCACCCGCGGCGCGGTGAGGTCCGCGGCCGCAGGACCGCGACGGGACCGCGGGCCCCCACTACGAGTCCCCAAGGCCTCCTCTGCAATTTAATGCACACACTAACGGCTGCAATTAACTACTAAATAACTTTTGATACCCGGCAACGATAATTCTGATGCAATTTATCGGCCTTGCTTAATTCTGGACTTCATAGTTTTTTTTTATTCGCCGAGTATAGGCCCGACACAGATTTTCTCAAACCGGTGAATTTTTCAGGAAATCGCTCTTTAATTCACCTATTGCGTAATTTTGCGCATTCCGCGTGAGAATGAAAAAAAAATTGGCAAAAAATTGTGTCATTTACGACCCGACACATTCGACAAAAAAATTTGTCGCTTTCGCAAATGTGCGAATGCATTATGCGAAGCGCGAATGATGATGGCCGGTACATTAGTCATGAGGCGCCGTTTGATTTGATTGAAGCGTCTTTGTTTGTCGAGTAATTTTGTTTATGGGCCGGGGGCGCGGCGGCTGCGCCCCCCGAGGGCCCTTCTGCGTCCGGGGCCTCCCGGCCGGCCCACTTCCTTACATATTTGTTGCTTTTTTAACAAGTAATAAGCAACGCACGGCGCATGAGGGGAGGGGCAATACTGCGCTGCCGACTTGATATTTTTTAATATTTAAAAAAAACCATTTGCATCTTTTTTAGGTTAGGTTTTTTAACACCTTTCCATTTTTCTGTTTTTTAATATATAAAAATGGCACCATTTCAATTTGTGCCATTAATTGTTATCGATTTAGCTTTGTATTGATTACTTACATTGGAAGATAAATATCTTATTACCTCTTTTGATAAGAAAGGGGGCTGTATATATTTTAATAAAAAATAATTTTGAATTTTTTATAAGTTTGTGATATTCAGTTTCTGATCCACAGCATAATTAAATTAGCTGAGAAAACTTTGCATTATCGTCTGAGGAATAGGGATAATTCAAGAAACTCAAAGAATTTTTTTTTTTTTTTATGATATTCATACATAAATCATACGATTATAACATATATTTATAAAATTTATATTGGGAATTGAATAATAATAAAGCAAACTCTAACTTTTAGATAAATATGATAATAAAATAAAATTTCTACCGATCCTTTAAAGTTTAAGATAAAGTTCAGAGCAAGAAATCGACATTAATTTTTTTTTTATGGTTTATTACGCTAAATTATTTTATAAAAGATTTACACGCCTAACATTGGCATCATATTGAGTTCCTAATTGAGCTACTAATATTACGACGCCCGGGGTGATAGCCCCTCCTGCCGCCTTTAAAAATCTTTTTTTAATCAACAATAACAATTTTAAAGTAGAATCCCCTTATGGTTTTGCAGTCAGGGCTTTGAACCGTTATTTTTCAGTTTGGTTTAATTTAAAAAAATCAATTAGGTTTAAGTAAAGTTACGAATTTAAAGTGTATTTATTTGAATTAAAATTTTATAAAAAATCGATATGAATCGTTATTTGTTTTCGGTTCAGCTCCGCTTTTTTTTCCGACAATAAAAACAGTGTTTAGCGGTTTTCGATTCATTTCTGGTTTGAAGCAATGATAAACCATTTAAAAAAGGATCACTCGGAGCTGAAAAAACACTGAAATCCAATAACGATTCGTAGCCTTGGTTTTGCTTATCCAGCGATTCTGTTTTTATTTCTTAAATGTTGACAAAAGGTCATCTTTTAGTGTTATTTCAACTTAAATGATGAACTTTAAAATATGAAGAAGTCAGTGAATAGGGAAACTGTTTTTTTTTTGGCAAAAACTCTTCTATTTTTTAAAACCATAACTAAAATAGTCCACCTAATTAAAAAAAACGCTCAAATTTTTCATCAAATGTATATGAAAAAGAATAACAAAATTCTAAGATTTATTCATAATTAATAAAATAATGCACGTAATTATCCATCACAGCGGCTCGAAAATAATTACGTCGTCCGAAAGGGGTATCTGAGGTACCCCAAGCATTTAATTTAAATCATTTTAAACAAGCTTTGTCAGAACGTGTCACTTGCATGTTTCAGTGGAACTTGGCTCCGGTACGACACCGGATGCGAGCGAGAAAAAATATCGCGCGCGTGGCACCAACAACGAATATTGTCGTTTGTATTTTTTTTCACAATTACAATAAGGGTCAATGATTATTTGTTCTTTAGACTTTTTTTGACAAATAAAAAAAGTTTATGACATGCAGAATTTATATTAAAAGAGTTATTCGAGAAAAATAAAAATTTGGGATACTTATGTTATGGCCGTCATTGATTTGTCAAAATATCGCGAAAAGTCTGAATAACACACAAAAAATAAAATAATAACATAATATATATTTTTTTTCTAATTTGTATTAATGCTACCACGCATTTGTAATTATTACTGGACGTGGGATAAATCCGCATCTCGCACTTGTGAGACTCCGCAATTCGCATTTAAAGGATCAATTATAAAAATAATTATTATAATATACCATTTAAACATGGATTATATTGACCAACAAGAGTTTTTTATAAACTGCAGAACTTGCTATTGTAAGATCTGACTGGATTTCAAGTATCATCGATTTAATTAAAATTTATTGTGAAAAAAGTGTATTCTATTTTTTAATATTTCTATTGATTTTTTTAGCTATAAATATTATGTCATGTTTGTTTTTAATTTTCGGTAAAGTTAATATAAATTTAGTACGTATACAGCACGAGTGCACACTCGGTATGTCTGATACGGTTGGCGGCAGCACCCTGTTGTTAGTCAGCTGAACTGTGCATGTCGCCCCCCGATGGGGCTCCGCGGGGCGCAGCGCCCGGCGGGGCATCGCCCCCTGTTGACATTCGTCTCCGCGACACGATACACATATTTATTCACTCGTTAATTAAACCCGGATCAAAAACAATTATTTATCATTTTCACCCATACCACCCACAACAAACAATATCGGCGCGTTGAATGCCATTTTAGGCACATGAATGAGGCCGAGTCCCTCCGTGCAATAAATTCACATAGAAATTTGATACTTGAGTGTTTTCGGGACCCCAAGGTTCCCAACCGCACCGGCGATAAACGTCCCGACTCCACATTCATTCAATTTCGGTTCCCTTTTGTGAACAAAAAAAAATGCTATACACGCGCAAATGTTCATTTTACAGATCGGAATCAACTCTTTCGCTTGTTTGTCGCTCAATTGAAAGGAAATAGTGTTATACATTAAATGGGGAATATCGTTAAAAAAATCGTAATGAATCGGGCGTATAGAAATATTGCTCTGAATGGTTGTCTGTGCGCGTATAAAAAGGCATAATCGTAAAAACACGTGTTGAAGCGGCCCTTTTGTTTACGATAAAGTGTTTAAAAGGGACGCCCATTGCGGCCCTGGATCGCAGGTGCGGTCTGCGCCGGCATTGTTTTAAAAATCAATTGAATATCACCCAACAAAACGCCCATGTCACCCTTTTATCGCGTTTTGATGGACGTGGGGCGAAGGTTTAATTTTTTGTTTGGGCACAGATTTAATTTCGCCGCTGTAAATTATCTCCAATATAAAACATTTTATTGTGGACGTAAAATTTTACTATGGCATTATCGCCCTAATTCCCCGTACACATTTTCTATATTGCACATTATGTTTTTCATAATTATATAATATTTTAAACTTATATAGTAATTATAAATTTGAACAATTTAGCCCTTCTAGAATGCTATTGTAACATTAACTAACGTACACATTGCTTACGGGGAGAATCGCGGTTAAACAATCTATGGGCCCTGAAAAGTTTTAATTTTTACAAAAAAATCATAACTCTTTTATTAATCAAGATATTGAGCCAAAAATTAAACTACTTGATTCTCATCCTCATTTGCTTAATTTTCTTACTGTTAAATGTATTAAACTATTAGATACATATTTTTAGTCCTTACTGAAAATTTATATTATTTAGGGCGGCGTTTTTTTTTAATTAGTGTGAATTTCCG
Source organism: Philopotamus ludificatus (assembly GCA_022495035.1). Taxonomy (NCBI): domain Eukaryota; kingdom Metazoa; phylum Arthropoda; class Insecta; order Trichoptera; family Philopotamidae; genus Philopotamus; species Philopotamus ludificatus. The sequence goes on along the minus strand of JAGXCT010036541.1, from coordinate 81,831 downwards.
TTTGTAGTTAATTAAATGGTTTAGAATCCAATAATGCTAATTTAATATAATTTTTCTTTTTTTATTATACAAGTAGTATAACATGGCTATTGCCAGAATACACAAAACTACATTTCTCTGAAGAAAATATGTATACAGGATTTGACGAAAAATAAGTAGAATTTTCGATTTTCTTAAAAACATCATATTTATTCATTAAAATTAACATCTCTGTAAAAGTAATCTTCATCTTATTATTAATTTGTATAATAATATATGTTACGTATACATAGAAATACACCGCTCAAATTTGAAGGTCCTGTCTCTTAAAAAAAATATTATGATGATATTTTTTTAATTATCCACGATTTATTAAAGATTTTAGTATTTATTAGACATAGTTATAAATAATTTATACCATTTTTGAAATACAGAATTACATATGTGGTCCAACAGAACAAATAACTTTGACTTCGAAATATTATGGCAAAACAATTATTAAATGGAATTTAAGCATATACCCAGACGCAAAAATAACAAGTTATGCACCTGCATTTTCGTAAATATCAAAAAAGCAACGTATGCAAAAACGCAAACAACAAGCCGCCGTCCAGACGCTAAAAAAATATAACCAGTTTTAATTTTAGGTTTCTGGAATATCAAGCAAAAAATCGCAGACGTAAACAACCACGTCAGGAGTGGAAAGGATATACGCTCGTGCCCTATGAAATTAAGCAACCAAGCAACAAACGCCTGAGAGGATCGCAGCTTCACCCTGAGCTGAAGCTATCCTTGACTCTGTCCAAGAGTCTCGTGCAGACGAAAGTCCCGACTGGAGCCCAGCTCACTATTCACCAAAGCTGCAAAACGCTGAGCATCTGCTTCCGCTAAGTCAGCAATTCTGCACATCATCGTACCTCCATCATCGTACATCCACCTCCGAAGACCATCTTCCGCGTGAGACGACATCAGAGAAGCCTCGCTAAGCCCTTCAACATATCGGATATCTTCGAACTCAGTGGACATCGCATCATCGTCACACGTTGGCTACTTTTGAGAACAGCCACTAAAAAAGTCTAAAGAATCGATATAATAAATAATCATTGCCCTTTATCGTCTGCAATTGCGAAAAATAATTAAAACAACAATTCGTTTTTTCTCGCTCGTATCCGGTACGACTTGCGAAGTGCGAGTGAAACGTACTAGTGTCACGTGCCGCGAGAATTCAGTCGGCGCCGTGTCCTCGGTCTGCGGCGGGAGATCGCCGAGTGCGCGTGTCATTTACGCGTCATATTGATTAGTTAAAAAATCCAAATTATGAAGCATATCATGAGTAACCATTTTGAACCTTAGAATAAAACATTTTTTAACCCTCTCCACTATGTTCGAATCTCTGTTCTACTCTTATTAATATTATTTTACAAATATATTAGAATAGATTTTCATTCTCAGATATCCTCAATAAATAAATAAATAGATTTTTTTGCTAAAAAATCATTTGGGCTAATACGTCTGGCACACAGAGTGGAAAAGCTTAAAAAAAAGGTTAAAAACATCATTTATTTACCAATTGCTTTCAGATATATTTCTAGTAGATAACTATTTTTTTGTCTGAATAGAAAAAATAAGATTCCACTGTCGAGTTGTATGTTAAATCGAAATGTATATATGTATGGGTGTACATGAAGTACATGAAACGTAGAAGTAACGGTATGCATATCATCTTAAAGTTTAATTGAGTCCTGCCACTCTGGGCGGGAGAACGGCCGAGATTGCTCCGGGAATTCCCCGGGGATCCCTCCCCATCCCTCAGAGTCACCGGCTCCCCCAGCTCCCCACCCACTGCGTGCCCATGGATAGCACGTTTTCTTCAGATTTGCCATTTTGGTTATCAAAAACCCAATCTTTTACCATTCTAATTATAAACGGCGCGGTACGCTTTTAAAGTTTTTCAGATACCCGATCGACATTGGTCTCGCGATCAAAGGTTATATATATATATATGCAACTTATATATTTGAATAATATCATACAAGTGCGCGACTGTGCGGTAAATTTATCTGCATCGTACAATGCATTCTAAGCCGTTATTATAATTTTTAAATCGAATAGAAGAAATATGCTGAGAGAGCTCTGTGAATCCCGCGAGATGCGGGATGTGATGGGGCGACCTAACAAATTATAACAGGATACGCTTCTCCTAACCCGGGGGATATCTGATTTAATATTGATAAAATGTATATATTATATATATAAAATAAGAAGAATAGAAAAACAAATCATCATACACGCTGTTGATCATAAAATCTGTAATTATGGCGTCTCATATAAGATTGGCGTAGTCCACTCGGATGCAGTTTTAAATATTCCATAGCGTATTAGTGCCGGGCCGGTATCGTTACCGGATTCATGGGGTCATCAGCAACATTGTCCATTATCTACTTTAATCTGTATCTTTACCGGTACATAATAACGGGGTAATGCAAAAACTTTTACAATTAAGACGTTTTATGACCCCGGATCGGGGCCGGCCAGTCTCGAAGGGCGCCGCGACGCCTCGTCTTCGGAGAGACGCTGCGCCCCTCCGCCCCCACACCACCTGGTGGTGGCGCAGCGCCGGCTCAAACAGACTTAAGACGGGCGAAAACGTTTTTGCTAGCTGTAAATTGTAAGTGTGTGGATGTACCGGGGTGCAGTGGGTGAACCCCCGGGGTTTTCACCTGTAATTCTGAATTGTCTTCGCTGCAATGAATGCAAGTCGCAAGTTCTCTGTGGGTAATGTTTAGAAATTATATCCATCCCTGAAAAACCGCAAAAAATACACGGAGCTTATAAAAAATCATGGGATTCGTTACTGGGAATAAAAATAATGAAATATAACTTGTTGAATATTAATTATTTTATTCCGAATTTTTGCTATTGTCTTCCAAGGAGAAAGTTTTTTTCTTCCTCATATTAATAGTTGCTTCGTAGTCGCTATTATTATCAGTGGATATATTACAATCCTGGTTACAACCTTTGTAAGAATATCAGTAACTGGAGTTTCTCCTATATCTCTAGTTATTCCTTGATGAATTTCTTCGTATGGCGTTCAACATTAGGGTCGGTATTCAGCACAATGTTTTCTTGGTAAATCTGGATCTATCGAATCACTTATAGATTTCTTTTAAATTTCAAGATTACATACCACTTTAGCTAGATCGTTCTCCGGTATTTCATTAATCTAATAATAATAATTCCTTAATATCATGGCAAATATTTCGTAATGAATTTGTTACACGGATTATTATTATCTCTTATTACTATTGTTAACTGTAACGATTCCAAAAAAATGATGTTATCTGTTTTTTTTGTACGCTGTGGGCAAATTAACATTGCAAAATTTAAATATCTTTTTGTATCTTTACCAGGTTTTAATAGTCAAATAGTTAAAAACAACTACGTTATGATTCCTTAGTCTCCGCATTTGTCGGACATGCCGAACTTGATTTCTTTTTTATCACAAAAAGATAATGTTTTGTCAACATTTAGAAGATAAAGACAGAATCACTAAACGTCATACCAATTTGATCTCTTTGTATCATAAGTATTTTGAATGATTTTTTGTCACTTAGTTGGCAATTAGGGGCCCGCCGTCCATATGGCCAGATTGTGCGACGCACACAGGCATTAATTTATTCAAATGAATTACATTTCTTAATTTGACCAACTGTTGCTTATTTAAAAAATCAGCAATATTCTCAATTCAACATCAGAATAAAATCTGTACTGTTCAAATAATTTTGGATCACACTCTTAAAAATGTAAATATTTGATTTAGGTATATCTAAAGAGTGAAAATGTTGTGTTAGAACATACTACAAGAGCTCCAAAATTTTGTTTTGCGTGATTTTCACTAAATGTAGTCGCGTGCCATCATGAATTAAAATAATCTTCTTTTAATTTACGAGATCACATATATTAGTTTTGTGTGAGTTAACATGAACTCAAAATTGATTGACCTTCACAAGTTTTTTTAGGTGCCAAATTATGGTTTATGCTATATAATAAATTTGTCAACTAATTGATATGCATTATAACGTAAAATATATATTGTTTCCTTTATCAAAACATCCTCATTATTTCATTGACCGTCCAGTGTCATGACATATATGACATCTAATAGTTTGCGTCTCAAGTCTTATTGTCAAATATGTATTGATTTACTAATTTTTATTAACCATCTATCCAGTTGCAGTTTTTTTTTAATTTCCTTCAAAATAGCGTCAAAAGTTAACTTGATTATTTCTCTATTAAACAGGAACGTTAACGATCAAAAGAAGAAGTATACCGGATATTATCGTTAGGAGGAAAATAGCAGAAAAAAACTTTTCTAACGTTTTCATGTCATGTTTCTTGAACGAAATTTTATCAATTATTGTCTGTCTACAAAATTATTAATTGTCCTTTAAAATGCTTTTCTTGCAACTTGATTGAATTATCTAAACCAGTGGTTCTTAACCTTTTTGAAGTCACGGTGCACTTTTGATCATGGAAAAAGATGGCGGTGCACCAGAATTAAGAGGTCAAAAAAATATGTGGACATAATTTTTGTTACATATTTACTTAAAAAAAATAATAGTTACATACTAAATTACATAAAATTTTTTTGACATATTTTCTTTAAGTTGGGTTATATAAAAAAACTTTAATATTGAATATAAATTTAGTTCGTAAATTTTTTCCTTAGGAAACAATTTATATTTATACGTTTTATTAAAAAATATTTGTATTAATATTTGAAGGTGAAGGAATGAAAGGGGGGTCATTTCCTCCGCCCTTATCCACCGAAAATGACGTCCCTGCTTAATAAAATGTAAATTATGTTATCATTCAAAAATCAATCAATGGGATACCTGAGCTTGTTGGTTTTTGCAGATATCTGAAATATTCGGTCGAATATTTGATATAGCTACCCTCAATTCTTCGTCTAAATTTGTAATTCTTTCTCGTTTTTTAGTTTTCATATTAGTTATTGTTGAGAAACCAAGCACACATAAATATGATGTTGAAAACTGTAACAAAATTTTCAGTGCCTTCATGTGAAGAACTGGATCTTCATCTTGGACAGAAATCCAAAAGTCCTCCATGGTCATTTCGAAAAATTTAATTTTTAGAGTGCGGTCAGTCGACAATGAGACTAATTCTTCTTCTTCGGCGTATGAAAGTCCACAATACGGTGTATCAATTGTAGCAAATAGATTTCGTATCCAGTCATAATTTTCTATATTTAAAGAAGGAAAATAATGTGCAATATTTTCTTCTAATACAGTGGAACCTCTCATAACGTGCATAATTCGTTCCAGAATCTTGCTCGTTGTGTGAAACACTCGTTATGCGAAACTAATTTTCTCATATAAATCAATATAAAACACGATAATGGGTTCCATGCCAATTTTTTTTTTTAACGTTATCATTTAATATGTTTGTAGCACGCATAGCCACCTCCTTATTAGGATGATGCTTCTCAATGTACGATGAAACAGTTTCCCATGCTTTCAGCATTTCTCTTATTGCGTCCGAAGATTGTTTCTCTGTTACTTCCTCTTCCTCCAAACTCTCCTTCATAACTTCTTGCTGTGAAATACGATCCAACACACACAAGTGCGTCATGCGTTTGTGACTTCCTTGCTGAGCAATTTTTTCACTTTTTTTTTGCTCGTTATGCGAATTACTCGTTATGGGAGGTGCTCGTTATGAGGGGTTCCACCTTAAAGTTAAATCATCTATTATCGCGGAAATAATTTCCTCGGGAATGTTGTCGTTGAGTGAAGGAAACATATCTATTTTTTTTCTATTATTCAATTTTTTCAAAGAGTTATTTTTTTCCTAAATCCTGACAATTTGTCAATGGATGACAAATAATTTCGTTTTTTCCTTGAATGCTTTTGTTGACGTTATTTAAGTAATTAAAAATATCTCTTAAATATGGAATTTTAGCACACCAATCATGATTCTGAAGATATTCTTTAAAATTATCTACATCTTCATTTCAGAAAAAGATTAACAAATCATTCTATGCTATGAATCTAGATAAACTTTCTTACCCCTAGATAACCACACCTGGCTTCATGCGTGAAAAGCAAAGACTTATATTTAGCTTCCATAGAAAAGCAAAGTTTTTCAAATATGCCAGTTTTTAAAGGTCTTGATTTTATGAAATTCACCATATTTACAATTCCAATCTAGTACAGGTTTTATTGCCGCTGGTAATGTTTTCTGACTCTAAAGATTCTCTATGTAAAAAAACAGTGATATAATAGTAGGTTTCTTTCTTTGCAAGGTAACAAACTTCAATTCGCTTCCACTACTGAAGGAGTACCATCTGTACAAATTTTAGAGACCTCAACCGCGAAAGTGAAATAGCCAGCGACAACATATGCGATCGATTCGACTAAATCCAAATCACATTAACCCTTTCGTCGACTTTTATAATTTCGCCAACTACTTTTTCGGTTTTCACTATTTTGCGAATTTTTTCGTTTTTACCCATTTTTTTTCGCGGTGCACCTGCAACAAGCTCGCGGTGCACCGGTTAAGAACCACTGATCTAAACGTTACTTACCAAAAGATTTTAGATTGCCTTACTTAACCGATCCGTAACGGCGTCGCCCGATCCATACTATTTAGTAAGAAATTAATATATGAAAATAGACTCCAAGCATTTCAAGTCAAGATATTGATCGAATATCTTGAAAAAAATGAATTTTAAGAATAAAAATAGTTATTCGTGATATATATTAGTAGAAAGTCCAAAATATCGACCAAATTTTGAATTTTTCTAATAATTAATGTGACGCGTAAACGACGCGCACACGGCAACGTCCCGACGCAGACTGAGCCGTATGTCAAGTTCACGCGGCATGTGCACTAATACGCTTGCATCGTACCGGATGCGTGCGAGAAAAAACATCGCATTTTCGATCTCTTTATGTAATATAATGTAAAATATGTAGAGCAAAAACACCTGATTTAGCTACAACGGATTCTAAACTATTTATTTAGAAGAAATAGATACCAAAATTGATATTTGTCTCTCAGAGACAATGCCAGTCGTCCTTTAGCCAAAATTATATTATATAATTATATAAATAATATTACTTATTCTGGTAAAAAGTGATTATCATAATAAAGGTACTGTGGAAGGATAACATTCTTAGCATGAGCTTTACAGAAAACGGGATTATCTTCACATATTCTCATTCTGTAATACAGAGATTATCATAATAAGATTATCGCAGGTGCGATACGCAATTATATAGTGATTCTGACAATTGTTATACGTTCGTAAGATGTGAATTATTGTAGAGAGTAATTTATTCAAAAATTCTATGCCGAACAATTCCGAAACTAATTGTATTTTCAAATTATATGGCGCGTTGTCATTATTTTGATACACTGTACCTGGTATGGTGTCCCGTGGGATGTTTCAAATTAGGCTGGGAATATTCTTCCTATTTGTTCTATTCCCCGATGCCCGGCTTTTCCCCACGACCAATATAATAGAAGACTTCCGGAAAATTAGTTGTACGAATATCATAATAATACATTTCATTTATTAATATTTTATCAAACATGTATTCTCCGCCGGGACTCTATTGATACGCTGGTCAAATATTAGATGATTTAAAATGATATTATTATTTTTTTATTCGAATAAAAAATGTTAACGATCGTTTATTATCTATTCAAGACATATGTCAACATCAAAGAAGTGACGCTTTACATCCTGCTTCCAACTGTCATCTAATGCTGATGGATCGCAACGCGGCGATGGTGGTTGTGGATAAAGTATGACCGGATCGGATGGATACAAAGCAGTATTTCGATTAAAAAGTTTGATGTATCTTGTTAGCGGAATGCGCTTCACCTCTTGCCTTGTCTCAATTGTGTTGAACTCGCCAACTTATTCAGTGCAATGGGAAAGAATGCCGGTGGTGGTCCACCGCAGCAAACAACCCGGTGCCATTATGACCCAACGACGTCCCTCGGGAGGCTTATCATATTGCAAGACCGAAGTTGGTCTCTACTCCCCGGTGGACAATACTTATCTACGGTTACAATCAACTGCTCCTCCGCCACAGCGCCATCTCATTATTATGTAATGCAAGCGAGCTCCGAAATTAAATACAATAAAAATATCTATAGTCTTCAAATCCGAGCACGGTTGGGCTATTATTTAACGATGACACTGCTTTTTATAATTTAATATTGCCGTTCGCTTATCTCGAGTGCGCCAATAGGGCCACGCAGAGTCGAGAAGGCGAAGATCGCAGTATTTAAGACTTCTTTACAATTGTACCGAAGTTTCTGAATCAAAGTTTACCAACTTGTGAACTAACTTTGGGCGTAAAGTTTTTCCGGGGGCAAGATAATGATGATGTCCCGACACAGGTACTCGACTGATAACAAAAAACTCATTAGTCTTATTATCAGCAGCAGTTAGTTTGTTGACGATATTTATTTTTAAATATTTTAATTGTTGACTAAAATAATATTGTACGATCAGCTGCCGGCTACAATATACATCGTTACGCGGTATACAGTTCATCCAATGGGATTACTGAGAAATCTAAATTAGTTGAAATTTTATTTTAAAGAGTTGGCGAGTTTTTATAAATTGGTGTAATAAAAAAATGCGTGAATTTTCATAAAAAATCGGTAAAATATTTGGCTCCTTCAGAGTTTCTTTCTTTATCTCGTCAATATTAGCAAAACGTGGTCCTTTCATAAGGGGCGTAGCTATTTTAAGGAAAAACGGTGGCTTAGCATTGGGGTTCTCGGAATTCTGGGGTAATATTTTATATAAAAATGTAATGGTTCTAACGTCGGGATAAACTAATTAAAAATTAATAGAAATAATACAAAATATGAAGAAAATAAAGTTATTTAATTTAGATTTTCTTTGTGTCTATTTACATAAAGTGATATCAATTAATTATGCTTCCAAAACATTGTTGATTTAAATAAAGGATCCACAAACCAATTATTGTTTGGCGATCCATGAACTGCTGGAAAAATCTGACGAATCCTATCAAGATTGATAAAAAAAAAATCATTTTTTAAAATTATTTTCATATTTATGATTTTTTTTAGCAGATCTTTCTTTTAAATCAGTGGTTTCTAAAGTGATTCCTATGAAACCACAGTAGTCGTGAGCGCTAAAGGGCTCTGTAGCAATTAAAAAATAATTTTGGGATACGTGGACAATGTTGTAGACCTACAAACGCTTTAATATAAAGAAAAAAACATTTATGACCTACTTTCATTATTATGTCAGTTAAAATAAATTGGTAGCTATTTTTACGTCCCGAGTAAAATATGAGTAAAAACTGATTTTATGCGTTTTTTTGGTTTATTAATTCTCAGAAGGTTGACATTTTTAAGAATAAAAATAGTTATTCATAATATGTGTCATAATTTGGTCGATACTTTGGATTTTTTAACTAATCAATATGACGCTTAAAGTTTACCTAGTATACGCCGCCGATTTACTAGTAGGTTTCACTCGCACTTGGCACATCGTATCGGATCAGAGCGAGAAAAAACATCGCGCCCGTGGTAACAGAAGCGAATATTGTTGTTTTTAAAAAAAATTTTGCAATTGCTGACAATAAAGGTGAATGATTATTTATAAAATTTATTCTTTAGATTTTTTTAGACGAATACAAAATGTGTGTTACATGTAGGATTTAAATTCTAAAAGTTATTTGAGAAAAATAAAAAAACTATATTAATGATCGACTTATTTGCCAAACTAAATGAAACCAATTTGAAGGTGGTCAATTATATTTAATCAAAACTAAAAGTATAAAATCTGCGTTTGTTGCAAAACTTTTTTTATAGAAACAAAAATTGTGTAGAAAAGAATGCTTTCAGTTTCAAAATATTTCAAAATTGCTAAAACGAAATTTAGTGCTGTTATAGAACATAAATAATTTCATATCATTTCATCCGGATCATCCATCTAATTGAAAAAAAAAATACTTTTTCACGTCATCATGTACCATTTAAGACATCAAAGTTAATATTGTAATTTTTCTATTTGTCAGCTATGCATTTGGAGGTTCACGGTTATATTTTTGTTATAAGAATAGATCCATGGGTATCGTAGAGTTTGGGAACCACTGTTTTAAACGAAATCGTCAGCTTTTAGTCTAACATCAAAATTCTCCTGATGTACTGCTCATCATTTTAGGATAAAGTTATTCACTTTTTAGCATTTTTTTTTTTGAGTCGTGAAGCGATTACATATTATTATATTTTTATATAAGATATTAATCCACTTTCCCTCATTTCTGAGGATCGTGACCATGTGCATGATTTTCCCTTATGGAGGACCATGCACATGGTTTTCATGGGAATATATAGTGCAGTGGTTTCCCGTTGCCTTCTGCACCGCAGTGGTTTTTTATACTGAAGAGCGCTGCTGCCCGTCTGACTACTATCTGCGCTTATTGGCAATTAACTTTAACAATCATAATTTGATTCTAATTACCTCTAAGCTATGACGGGTATTTTTATCACTAAACTATTTCTTTTCCCGCCAAATTTTTCAGTTGTCCAAATTGGTAATTAAAGCCTAGAAGTTCATGCTACGCCACTGCCTTTTATTTATGTATTCTTCTTCAGGAATAAGAAGAAGTAGCATGATAACATTGCTGACAAATACAGAGACTTAGGCATTAAAGCAGTGTTGATTTTAGGCAAAAATTTTAAATAAAAAGTCGCCGTTCTAAATACATGTATTAAATGTTAAGCAATGACAGGGACAACCGTACAAAAAAAAACATTTTTTTTTATGAACTATGAATTATCATTATCTTAGTTTATATCAATTTTTATTTCTCTATACGTCGTATTGTCCGTCTATTTAAAAAATCATCTACAATTTGATATACTGTACGATTTTTATATATAATAAAAAATACATTGTGGTTTATTAAGTTATTTCACAAATTCGGCAAGTCATCGGAGTCACCTAAACCCACAATGATCGGACAATTTGGGCGGGCTACCTGTTTCTTTGAGGTCTCCGATTTTAATTTGTTGTACGACAATACATTTTTTTTTACAAATTGGTGCTTTATTGTAGCGGAAAAAAATAAATCGGAATTATTTAATTATTTGTTTATTCTGAATTTTTGCATATTTATGTAAAAAAAAATATAATGATTAGTGCTAAGATGACTTGTCGATATGACTCTTTTTTACCAAACAATGGTTTTGGTAGATTGCCACCGGGATTCAAACTCCACACACCTGTCGTTGGACACGGCCGTGGTCAGACCGCCCGCTCGTTGCCCGACAAAAAGTGGATTAAGTAGATTGAGACGTAAAGGGTTAAAATCAGTTTATAGTCGTTTAGACAAATTTCACGCTCGGGTGAGTCGTCGTATTCTCTATTTTTTTCTTACACTTTTTGGTACTGTGTGCCAGTAAGATTCAGCTGTTAAATATAGTATTACTAATGATTAGCTCTTATCGATATATTTAACTATGAATATAAATTATATTTTTTCATATGACACATTGGAAGCCGTTTGCAATTTATTGGTGAATTTACATTTTAATATTATTATGTAAGTTATGTTTAATTGGCGAAAATATTAGCATTGTTTTGGTTCTGTGCTTAGATAAAGGAGTTGATACAGTACGGACATCTAGTATGCGAATCAGGAAACACTCGGCCGTGTACACTCGAATGCGAAAGTTCGAGCAGAATTAAACATGTTGTTTTTATATTGAGATATATAAATATATCAACGTCAATATTTAATATTATTACATATCTAATTAGTTAATAAATATATTATTATTATTAAATTAAAATTTGATTATGTGGCTGTATCAGATTTATTAAATGCACTCTGTTCTGATCCCAATTTTACGATCCAATAGTTTAATTAACATGTATTTTAAATTAATCTTTCGAAATTACATCGCACGTTAAGGGATTCGTATTTCTTTAATTATCCTTTCACGAAGAATTGTCACTTTCATGGTAAATTGTAAAATTTCTTACTTTTTATCTATGATATTGTTAATATTAATAATTGATTTATTTTTAGACTCCTTTATTTGATAACAAAATGAAAAAAAAACTTGGTTAAATCACAGACGTCATTTTAACGCTGTTTTTAAAAAATTCTGATAATATTTCATCCGTTTTTATTAATGTTTGCGTTATACTCTTAGATAATAACAAGATTAAAAAAAATCGTAAGAATCAGAAGAATTTTCTTCTACTAATGTAAAATATTATACCACAGCTGGCAAATTTAGGATTATTTCAGTGCCCACTTTCCACTTCCAAATTATTTTTTATTTGACTACGATGGATGAATGGCATAACAGAAAGATTCCAAAGCGCCATTCACCCATATAAAGATTTGATAAAGACTCGATAAACATTTTAAAGACTCTAAAGATGATGCGGGAATTAGTCTCTCACAGTAATATTCCCCCAAAGGTCAAACCACGACACAGGTTAATTTTTAATATTATTTTAGTTGATGGCATTAAATTAATTAATTCCAACGCGCCAAACTACGCACATATTTTTATAAAACATGTGAAAGTAATGGGTCTCTTCCACTAACATATCCCCTGGCCAGTGTTATAACGAATTCCCTGAATTCATAGTTTTCGTCGGACACCTATCCGACTACTAACTTAGCTCAGTCGCGATTAACTTGCATTATCGAAATATATGCATATCACCTACAAGCCATACACTGGTTATGTTTAACATTATGTTTTTAACTCTCTGTGATTTATTATGGTTATTGTCGTGCATTACTTTTTTTTTAAACCACTTCCACTCTTGCATGTTAATCCTTTGGCTGCCAAGATATGTAAGAAGTTTCTATAAAGTGCTTTCTACATAAAGTGCTACACTATAGGAAGGTTGACTGTATTCAATACTATTAATACTAGTTCCGCACAATATGAAACAGTCATTTATTATTTATTTAAAAAGAACTACATATTATATTGATGCAAGGAATCATTTGTAAATCCTATTTTTTTCAACGATATCATTATTAGGGGGGCTCGTCCATATACACTGCGGAACTGCAGCACCCTCGAGTAAATTTATGAAAAATATATTTTTATATAATAATATATATGTGACACTTTTTTATATTTTAAATAAAGTATGAGCGAAATATACTTTTTGTAATTTTTAATATTCTGCAGCACTTACCCACGAATATTTTACCCACGAGCCGCAATTTTTATAATTTTTCATCAAACGTTTATAATTAATTTCTTCTCGAAATACTTCTATTAAATGTAATGTATTTAAATTAAAAAAAAGAATATATTTTTGTCTGTTTTAGAGAAATTGATTGTTAAATCGCAAGCATATTTTCCGAATGCGAAATTTATTAATTATTTTTTTTATAATAAAAAAAACGATACTTTAATACATTGTATACATTTTCGCGACGTACTTATGCTACTCGGTGTACGCTCGCCGGAGTAGCGGTTCACGAATTTTCCAGCGGGATATACACGTCCAATAGGAACATTTCTTATACGCATGTGTAGTGGGGCGCTACGCACGTGGTCACAACAAAACCACGTGGCATTCATTCATCCGTCTACTTTCATATCGATCTGTAACGAGACAAAACACATTACTACCATTGAGCGGCGCATTTTCCCATGAAATTTTAAATCACGATGTACATGAAATCACGTTTAAATTTTTTCGACAAAATGCCAATTTGACTATAACATCTCGATAGATTATCACCATTTTTATATTGTTAACATACTGATACAATAAATCTCCGGCTCGTAAATAAATAAACGCCCCTTTGATGTGGTTTCCGTACTGTTTTAAAGTACCTCAGCATCTGCCGTTCGGGTTCTAAAATTAGTGTCGGCTTTCCATTCAATCATTAGAATTTTATATGGCCACGCTGTGGTTTTGTCCGAATCGGGACCATTACACCATTATATGCAATTTAGTATAAAAAATATATTATTTATGCATTCGTATGAATTTATTGCTGATTTATACAGGACATGGATAACAATGCTATATAATTCATGCGATTGTTTAAAATACTATTGTTTCAAGGATGTGTATCCTTTAAGATTATCCCGGAAACTGGTCAAGGATCGCTGAGCCGCAAAGGGTCTATCTATTCAGAACGATTTCTTACGTAAGATCTTACGCCTTGCTAACACTGGTATTCAATTGTTATTCGGAAAGGACTTTCCCACCCTCTGCAGAGCTACCGGAAGCCAGAAATGGACGACGGCCCACAAAATGGTGGCGGAGCAACAACAGGAAATGGCCAGCGCACAACGCCAGAAAGTAAAACGGGATGGAACAGCATCCGGACGGGGGGGAGGCTCGTGCACCTCTTCTACAAAACGTCAAGGGAGCAGATTTATGCTACACCATTAAAGGCTGCTGGTATTGTCGGTACAAAAAAATCCAACGTTTAATTAGAGGCTGTTTAATGGTAAATACGCGGATCAGTCACGGATGGCGCGCTCCGGATTGGAAATAGAAAACAAACCGAAAATCAATATTGGTGTCGGAATTAGCTGCAGGTGGGGCAGGTGCAGTCGAGCTGCCCACCGTGACGCCAATGTGGCACGTGGCTGTCACCTGCGCCTCCGGTGATGCTTCACCAGCTCCCGAAACCTCATCGACGAATGCAAATATCATCTTGCGTGATGTACTTACGCGTTCAAATATTATACAGGATATAGGTCGTTAACTACCTGTCCGTTCTAGCTCGTATCACATCGATTCATATCTGAACATGATGTTGTAATCTCGTGGATTAGTGTCATTGGACGACGTGGTCCAGACGGGAGACGTGGGATCGACGCCCAATTATCGTATGCTCGAAATTTTAACGCTCGATAATAATAACAGCGTTCATGGTGATCTCCGTGGGACAAGTCGAGAGATTTATTAACACATCATTATAAAATAAACCAAATAAATTGTTAGCAGAATATTTATCATTTTTTTTAAATATTTCTTAAAGATTTTCATAAACGAGAAGCTTTTTGATCTACCCGTGCCTATTTAGGACTTCAAGTTTTTGAATTTTCACGAACAACTCTTTTAATATAAATTCTAAGTGTTACAAACTTTTTGTATTTGTCTATAAAAGCCAAAAAGCCTTTTTGTATTTGTCTATAAAGAATAAATATTATAAACAATTGCGAAAAATAAAACGACGATAACGCTGATGTTTTTTCTCGCTCGTATTCGGTATGATGTGCCGAGTGCGAATTAAACGTATTAATGACACGTGCCGCGAGAACATCGGCGGGGGGCGTAGCATATCATGAATAATTATTTTTATTTTTAGAATAATCCTTTTTTTTTAATTAAAAATGAAATCCTCAGGAATATCTTGATTTGAAATGCTTGGGGTCTATTTTCCATCATAAATAGACCGCCTTCGGGCGATGCGGTTGTTTTCGAGCCGCCATGACGGATCAGTTAAAAAACGATCAAACTTGCATTGCTCTAAAATGATTCGAAAATCAATCGACTAGTGCAGACTTAGAATCATCTGAAAGATATCGTGAAATTGCGGAAAGAGGAAAATATTCACAAAACCTTAGATTGTACGGCCACCACAGGCGTCTAAAAAATAGCACGAAGAGAAAAAATCCGGAAAAAAGGGAGGAAAAGCCTGTTTCTGGATTAAAAAGAGCAAAAGATCATCTAAATCTTCTGGATGATGCAGAATGAATTTATGAAATGGTTTAAACCCGCTTTTGCTCAGCAATAAAATAATCTCTTTTGGTGTTGCACAATGGGGCAGGTTATTCTCTGGAACTTGAGACTCTTTACACTGATTTATTCGTTCTTATAGATTCATTTTTGAAAATGGATTAAGTACCAATAGCAGCAAGCATGTTATTTAAGAAAAATAATGCGCTAAGATCTCACTCAAGAAAATGATAGCAGCGGATTTAGCACTTGAGAGACCCCAGGCGTAATTTAATTGTGAGCCCCCCCCCCCGCTCAAATATTTGCCCTGCCCCTACATTCTATAATGTGCATTCTACGCATACGTTATTTTACTCAGTTAGGATACATAATTAATTTCACATCAATTTTTGTAAAAAAAAGAATAAGAGAAATCAAATTAAACTTTTTAATGCATCGATGATCGATATTGGCGAATTCGATGTTGCAAATACTTATTATTTTTAGTATAACTCAGGGGCCCCCAAGGGCCGAGGACCCCGGCAAGGCTGTATACCGACGGCTCGATGCCTTTCATCGTTTTGACTTAATATAGTTACGTACTTGAATCCATGGAGCTTGGTCTGCGGAACATTTAGTGTTTGTGTTTTTAGTTTTTTTTTAATCCTCAGTTTCCAGAACGTATCTTCCGTAATTAACGGGTGTTACTTGTACCCTGAGATCGATTAAATGAGTTGATTGCCTTCATACGATCACATTTGCCGGATGAATTTTTCGTAGAATCGTGGCTTCGACCGAATCTTCTCTCTCCAACGGTCTTGTTTTGGACAATCGACCGATCTGCACCGGCATGTCAGAGGGGGCGTCACGCGCCTCTTTTTGTGCCACCATGGCCTCTGATGCGTGGGAACCAGCTGCTGGTACACCTCGTCGAGGAAATCTTGGACCGGCGCGGAGAATTGCTGCCGTGGCGGACAATCGAACGTCGAAAAAAAGAGCATTGTGAAGACATCGCTGCCGTTTTGTGGGCCAAGTGGGTCTGCGAGGAACGTGACCCCCCATCTGAGTCATCCGCGCGAGGGCCTTCGGAGTGCATCTTCATGCCGTTCCCATAGCTAGCGAAAACAACCGTACAGCTTTGATGAATTTTAAATCTTTATCCCCCCTCCCGATTAGCATATTCAGCACCAAGAGTAGGCAAATCGTGACATCTTTCAGAGTCAATTAGCAAAGTGTCTAAAATGTGTTTCGGGTACTGGGTGGGTTAAACCGCATACGGACCAAGTTGAACTCATCTAGTATTTATCGAGCCACGTTGAACAAGTCCTAGAAGTTTACAGTTGATCTAGAAAGGGGTGGCATCATGATTAAAATATATGTATACAAGACACAATGGATGTTTCGTGTTCAGTCGCGTTGTGAAATACGCAATACATTTTGACTGATGATAATTCTGTTAAATCTGATTAGAGATTTGGATTTTTTCTTCCGACCTCGAAAAACATATCCACGTCCGCGCTACGTTCGAGTCGAAATCCTATACAAAAGTGTTAAAATCCGACATCATGCGCAACTAAACGAAAGGAATGTTTGGGAACCCATCCTGCGGAGTGACTCGTCAAACTGTGACAAAAGAAACACAAAACCACTGATTTTGCTTGACAACAAACAAGTAAAAAGAATGACCCGGACTAAAAGGTATGCATCTCCCAAGTGTCGTTAGACCCACGGGATTTAATAATACACGGCCGCGATAAACATCTCCGCGGTAGTGGAGGAGGCATTCAAAAAAATTGAAATGCACGTAGGACGGGGGTCGGGAGACACGGTGCATCTATCAAGACACAATGGACAGTGAATTTAGTATATTTTTTCTCGAAATTAATTGTTATTGCCCGAATTTCTAAAATGTAAATTTATCGACGGCGTTGTATGGTGACTGGTTCGCTGCCGCGTAAAACAATTACTGCACCCATTGATCCATAGATCGATGCACATCGTCGTCGATTTGCTTCAATAAAGTGCGTAAGTGTTAGAAACAGGTGGCAGAATATTTTTCTTATTAATGATATATAAATCTATCACTTAAATTAAATATTCTTCTTATTCAAATGCCTTGTGCGTTTTCGGATTTACTGGCTTTTGTTTTTTCCCGATAAACTTGGCACTCTGGACCTCACAAGTCGATCTAGAATTAAATAGCCTGGCTTCCTCCACAGCAACCTTGATAATAATTCATCATCCAATGAATATATTTTTTCGATCAATTCCACCGTGGAGTCCTTGGAGTTTTATTAGCTGTAAGTCTAAAAACTTTCATAACTCAATTATTATTTCTATATCCGCAAAAACCTTCATGAACTTCTAGCGAATAATAATTGACTGATAGCGGTTGAAATATGGTGTCACCGAAGAATGCCAAAAAGGGGGTAGTTTTAAAGCCATCCGTCATGGCAGCTCGAAAACAACATGAATTCTTCATCAATGTCTTGATGAAAAAAAATAGTTGCTAAATAATTTGGATGATATTTTGAATATTTAACTAATCAACGACGCTCACTAGACTAAGCGTTTCACTTCACAAGTACGTTTCACTCGCACCTGGCATATCGTATCGGATGCGAGCGAGAAAAAACATCGTGCCCGTGGCACAGATGCGAATATTGTTGTTTTTATTATTTTTTTCGCAATTACAGACAATAAAGTACAATCATTTTTATAATATTTATTCTTTAGACAACTTTAGACAAATACAAAAAATTTGTGACATGTAGGATTTATATTAATGAGTTATTTTATAAAAATCAAAAACTTTGGGTCCCCAATAGACTCCATTAACACAGTTAGGTTAAACTCTTTACAGGAGCTTCTGAATACCGTAGAAAATTCGTAAATACTTAGACAATCATTCCTGGACTCAAGTATCGCTTTTCGTGGACTATTATGGAAAATTGTCACGAAAACGACGGTTTGGAAGAAAGTAGCAAGTAGCTTGCTAAAGATAAAGACATATATGGGAAAAAGACAAAAATCAGAAGATTGCTTACATCCGAAAACGTACAAGGGACATATAGAATAAGAATATGTGTTCACGAGACGCTTCTTCTTTTTGTGTTCATTACCTTCTCAGAATCAGAATCTTTAGGATCCGGTTAATATTTTTTTGTTACCAGCAAACGATTTTATTTTCATTTCTTCTACAATCTAGTAATTGATTTAATCGAGCAAGTACATATTATTATTATGTTTAAGTTTTCTCTATAATTATGATATTTCTACATCTGATTTTTGCCTGTTCCATCCTCTGAAAGCAGTATAGTCAACCAACTACATAAAATTTGGTGTTAGATTTAATTGTATGTTATAAAAATTGGTCAACCCTTCTAACCCTGAGGTGGGTCTTTGCCACCCGGAGGACTAAAGACTAACTCTAGGTTAACTAGGGTGTCGAGCTGTCTACGCGCGGATTGTAACAATAATAATCAGCCGAGGCTAGGGCCAATTCGTATTTAATTTACGGTCTGATCGGGTGCTATGGGCACCTACTTCAGCACTCACGTCATCGAATTGGCCTGGATAGCGGCCTCGCTCCTAATAGCTCCGTAGAATCTACGAAACCATGATTGTGCCCAAATGCCATCGCCGTCCCTTCCAATACCCTCAAACAAGTATGCGTTATGTTGTGATTTTGATTTTCGATAAAATATGCTTAAACAAAATTGGTTCTCTAACACAGTTTTTCAAGTCTGTTAATGATAATTAACAATTAAGTATGAAAATCGTACATTTTAACGATGCTTTTTACATCATTGATTAATTCATTATTATTTCAGCTGTAAAATGGAACCGTTGGGAAATTAGATTTTTCTTTCGTATTTATTTTAAACTTTAAATTATTGATCGCGCCGTGACGGTTTGACGAGGGCCGACGCGGAATATCCGCCGGCCAGGTAATGCTCTCGCCAGAGGTGGGCAAGCGGGCCGGCTCGTGCCGGAGGCTTGAAACAATTAGCCGCGAGCAGCGCCGATGTCCCGTTGGCAGCGCCAATGAAAAATTCAGCGGCGGCTGCGGGGGCCCCCGTCACTCAGGCCCGAGCCCCGACACCTTGTTTTACCCTTTTTACTTGGGGGCCCCCGCCGGCTTAGCGCCCCCGTTAATATTGGATGCGGCCCCGTCAGCCTCTGTCTCCGCCACATTATGTGCCGAAAAAGTGTTCACCCTTGTTAGGAGACGAATCACCGGTGTCACCCTGCCAAGTGCGGATAAACGGAAAAACAACGACGCCGGTTAAGCGCGACTGTCGCGTTCATTTGTTTTTGCTCGCGGGCCAACTGGCAACACTTCACATATACATACATATGTTCGTAAACAACTTATCATAATTTCAAGTGAAAAATATGTTTTTTTAGAAAAATCTTAAATTTATCTCCTTCAAAGTAATCCCCAACACATGTGTCAGTGGTTATTCAATTGTTAAAGCACTTCCGGAATGCTCATTTTAGCTCTTTTAGCGATTCTGTCTTTATCTCCTCGATGTTGACAAAACGCCGTCCTTCCATGATTTTTTTCTTTCATCTTCGGCAATAGAAATAAATCACAGGGGTCCATGTTCGGTAAATACGAATGCTGAGGCATTATAACAGTATTATGTTATTATTGGTCAAAAATTCTATATTCCATTCTTTTTACAAATAAAAAATCGTCAAGCACTCCAAAACACGCAAACCTTTTCTATAGCTCACAATATAGCTAGCAATGTCAAGATAAGTCTGGGAAAAGCTTACCAACATGATAACAAAAAACCCTTTAATGGCCCAAGAAATTAAAAAATATTGTCCACTGTTAATTAATTTTTAGCCATTTCCAAATGTTTTAAGTCAAGATTATGATGAAAATTAATCTTCGCTACGAAAGTCAGGTATTAAATATATTTAATATGGAATGGATGAAAAGGCAGGGATATAAAAAATCGGATCGGAAGAAAATTATTCAGATAAAGACTGTTTCAACAAAAAAAAATATTATATACAATAAAATTCGTAGCCAGATTTAATGGAATTTTCTAATAAAACTTTTCGCGAGCTCAAGCTATTATCTTTATGAGTGATAAAGATAGACAATAATTTTCATCTTTTTCATATTATTATTTTTATATACATTTGGTTAACAACATATATTTAGTTAGTTAAAATTAGAACCATAAACAATAATTTTTTTAAAAAAAAATTAAATATTGGTTCCTTACATTAAAAAACGTGTTATTTAAAAAAAAACAACATTATGGTATGGAAAATCGTGCAAAAAATGAAACTCAATAAATAAATTGTTATGTAATTGTTAAGGCGGGCGCGCGACAGTAGTACCGAAAAGGTAACCCACCGCTGCCACCAAAATGTTAGGGGACGCGAC